>JAQGCA010003273.1:0-12114 GCA_034698945.1 Protaphorura quadriocellata | reverse complement strand
ATTGCAAAGAACAGTCATCAACTGTGCATTGCGATTGCTCTAAGGTATATGGTATTCTGACTGCGTCCGAGTGTGTTATGTTAGTGTAAAACGGTCCTTATGAACGCACGTATATGTCAGCAGAGAGGAGCGGACCACGGACGGACAGACGGTCGGACAAGGTGATCACATAAGCCCGCAAACGGGCTAAAACCGATGTTCAAAATACATCAACATCATTATAACACATCAATATATGTTATAATAAAGCTTATGAACACGGATGGTTACAAGATTCTGAAACTGGGCACACGCTTGCCCTCTTGTTCCCCTTGTTCGATTGACAATGCTACCCGACACGACCGAGGTCTTAATGTGACCCTATAATGGCCTTATTTTAGTCCATCTGATCACAGCTTATACAGATTTAGAGGTGTAACAGTGTCCAGGATAGGCGTGGGGGTTTTAAGGGTTTAACCCGGGTAAAACCCAGGTTTCAAAACTTCCTACTTTTTCAAATCCCCAAGGGTTTTAGGGGTTTTGATGAGTGCATAGATTTTCATATCTCAATGGTTCTATGTATATCGTAAAATAATGGTTCTCTATTTTAATTTATGAACCGAGCAAAGACATTAAAATAGAGACATTACGGAATTACAAATTAAAAGCATGAGCATTCTTGTGTACGTTCAAATAACTAAAGAATTATGAATGTGCCAATATTTAATTGCGGTCAGTGCGGCCTCGTCTATTATTATGAAAAGACAAGACGATGTCTCCGACGATGGGATCCATTATTCCCCACGAGAGAAACAATATTGGATTCGACTACACTGTTGTTCTATTTATTGCAACCTGCACTCGTATTGTGAAGAATTTTTCCATTGGCTGATTTTGTTTAAAATATTATCAGATAGTATGTGATAATAATCAAGGTTACCAGATTGATTTTGTAGGTGCATACATAAATTTGGTAGCACATTACGTACGCAGTGTTATATATTCATTTCATGTAGTACAACACGCTAAAACCCCTTAAAACCCCATTAAAACCCTTAAAACGGCATGGGTCGGGGTTTTGATCATTCAAAACCAGGTACTGGACAACGAATCACAACATAAAATGGCCACAAGCAAAATCCAACTGGATAATGAAATTCGTGAAACCCAATGGACAGAAAATTCCGAAATATACGATATCGCTCACTATCGGGATTCGAACATTCAAGGCTACAGTAAATATAGGCGATGACCATATTATCAACTATTCCAGACCTTTGTCCGGAACAGAAATAGAGATGACCATACGGCAACGCCAAAAACAAATCCGTGGTTGGATAATCAACAAATTGGAAAAAAGATACAAGCCAACCAAGTACAATATTCGTGAATGGCTTACACCACTCAATGCAAACAGTCACGGGACAACGGATTCATCCAAAGCAAATATTGCCACCCGGAGAGAAAAATACCGGAGAACCCAGCAATTTGGATGTCATCAGCCAACAAAAATTAAATTGATACTTGAAATCAGCAATAAACAATTCACGGATACAATTTTCACAAATTGGAGGCCAACTGACACATACTCTAGATTTATGTCAGAATCAGAATTGGAAATGTCATCATCGGAACAAGAGAAGCAAATACGAGGACGGACTAAATCAACTCCGAAAGTACAAAATCATATACATCGGAAATAAAAAATGTCCGACCTATGGACATTGTGCATCCCACTGAAGGGAAATACATCAACTCAAAACTGATGACACAACCTAATCAACTCCTAACAGACGAGCAACACATAAATCAATACAACCTAGGACATTTCTACTATTCGTTAATATAGAAACCTAAGAAATCAATGAATGCATCATCACAGAATAATAAGGATTACATCAAGGAGAGGCACTGCAAATCAAGCAAATTATCAAGGACCAAAGCATTACAAGGAATCTGTTTAAATTCCACTTTAAGTACACATTCATCGCAGAAATACAATCAAGCAAGTGCCGACTACAAACAATCAATGCAAATATCACAAAAATAAATAATCCAAACATGCCGAGAATTATCGAATAAATTAGAGAATAACGATACGAAGACCATAATCGAGGAACTGGATCTGGATAAATCTACACTAAGGAGCCAGACTGAGGATCATAGCCCAGCTGCGGATAATATTAGCAAACAAGAGAATCATAGCACAAATAATCAAGGAATCACACATAATCAAGGAATCACACATAATCAAGGCATCACAAATAATCAAGGAATCACAACTAATCAAGGAATCACACATAATCAAGGAATCACACATAATCAAGGCATCACAAATAATCAAGGAATCACAACTAATCAAGGAATCAAACGCGTCACAAATGATCATGGAAACACAGATTCAAGGAGGACTAAGCCCTTACTACAGGCATCCAACACAAATTCAAGGAGGACTAAGCCCTTCCGGCATCCATCACAAATTCAAGAAGAACTAAGCCTTTACTACAGGCATCCAATACAAATTCAAGGAGGACTAAGCCCTTCAGGCATCCATCACAAATTCAAGAAGGACTAAGCCTTTACTACAGGCATCCAATACAAATTCAAGGAGGACTAAGCCCTTAAATACAGGCATCCATCACAAATTCAAGAAGGAACATAGATCATAGATAATACACTAGAAAAGAAGAGTTGGCGTGTTTTCGTAGCAAGTAACAAAAGCAGCACGTACGTAACACCAACCCACCAAGCCAAGTCTGGCCACGCCACGGTTGCGTTTGCGTTCTGTGGTTGGCCAATTCAAATTCAAATTGGCCAACCGCAATACGCAAACTTTATCTCCCACTCACTCCTCACTCCGCGTCGTATCTCTTACATGTACATCAGGAATGTTGCATTACCCACAACATTACTTTTCTCATCTATAACCCCCCGGCGCAGCCGGTGGAGCCTATACCTTGGTCTATGAAGAAGGACTAAGCCCTTACTACAGGCATCCATCACAAATTGAAGAAGGACTAAACCCTTACTACAGGCATCCAGCACAAATTTAAGGAGGACTAGGCCCTCAATACAGCCATCGAGGTTGTCTAAACGGTTACAACCGCAAATAGTAAATTATAGAAAATATAGGAAACCTTCACAAACGAAGCGGAATTTACAAAACACAGTAAATCACAGAAAATCAAGGAAACTTTCACAAATGAAGCAGTACAATTATAGCACGGAAACTGATCAATTCCACATTAATAAAATTGCACACAGTAATGGAAAGAATCACTGATTTCTGCACTGACTACTTCTGCGGAATAGTTCCGAGTAAAAACAAGAAACCAGCCTGATGACAAATACCACCCTGCAGACAATAAAACCAGCTTGATGTCAAAAAAGTAGCTGCCAATAATAAAACTCATCACAAACAATTCAGAATTTACTAAACCGGAATCGAAGGACCACAGAAGTCATGCAATATTTAAAAATTCCCTTCACATAGAAACTACATGGATGACTAACTAAAGAAACTATCGAGCAGTCACAATGAACTTACATTCCGAGGAATCTCAAAAGTAGAGCAACGCATTAAGTTCAAGGAAACTGACAAACAGCATGAAATAATCAGCTCATTATATCTATGACAATAAATGAATAACACAACGCAACGAGGCAATGAAATAAAACCGAGGATACGAAACGCAAACAAAGCTACCATGTTCAAATCTTAACGAGAGGAAATCATTCAGGATTTGGAAAGATATTTAAGATATTTAATTGTGAATACTACGAAAATTCAGCTCTAGTCTTGTCGTAATCAATGAATAGCGCTGTTCAAATTACCACAAAACTACCTACAGAATTGATCGCACGAAAAAAATACGGAAGAGAAAAAAAAACACTAAACACGGAGAAAAGTCCTTCACTAGGACTTCACAGAAACCAAGAAAGGGTCGACGATAATCTCGAGGGATTACCAAAAGAACTGAACAACCTGTGAAACAGCACGAAATCAAACTTCAATGAATCTTGCTCAAAGGACTAAGGAATTTGGAAAACGTTTCACATCACTGAAATACGTTCCCGAAACACAGTTTTAAAAGAACTTGACTTTGATGTCAACAAAATACGGATATGGACGCTAACACCATACACGGATTCATTACAACACTGAAATAAAAGGAATCAAAGAAATTACTTCAAAGGATTTTTTCCCGATGCATCACGACGTAGAAATTTTAGGAACATTAATTCAACCAGAAATGGAATACAAACGCGACAAACTCTTATTCCGACATTCAAGAAAACAATGGGATTATGGAAAAGAAAAACACACTAAAAATTCATGGAAATATACAGCCGTGCGCTAGTAACACCGAACACAAAACAATAAACATAGTAAATTCAACACGCATAACAAGAGAGGTTAATTAACTACTGAAACAACCTATGACAAAGAAGAAGGTGCAGAGACTACCTGAGAGAATATTCATTCACAATCACCGTAAAAAGCAACACTGGATTAAGTTCTATCCATAGAACTTCAACATTTCTACGAAATACTATTTCTAACCGATCCGGTTCTAAGGATCAATCAACTAACAGAAATAAAGTGGAATCGCCTGAAATAACGGCACTGAACCAATCCTGAACAATCCGATTCGAAGGACAACTAAAATTTAGAAATCACCACTTAAACAACACTGAATTCTTGAATAAGCCTTACTAAGCAAATCATATCAAGATTTATCAAGCTATGACAACTACACAATACCATTACCGTGAAAATCAGATGAACTATACCAAGATATTGGAATTACACAAATAAATCTAAGGAACTGACGAGTCAACCTAAATGGACGCTTTTCTATGCACTACGACCTACACCTATTCTAAAGGACTTTCACGAAATCTAGCTGACAAGCAGCTCAACCAATCAACACTTAAATAGAAGGATGTACCTAGGACTTGGATTCCACAGAACGAACTCATTACAGTTCATCCCACTACTTAAACGTTAACATATATGACAAAATCAAGAAAAAGTAACCTCACCATAGACAAGGACTATGTCAATTTAAAATTATAGTTTATGGATTAACAAATGCATCACCGTATTTCTCTTGAATAGAATGGATTTAACCACAGACAACACTATGCTATACAGATGACATTACAATCTACTCAGAAATAATGAAACAACACTTTGAAAATTTTGAAGCATTCTTAGATTATTAAGACCGCGATGAATAAAAACAACTACAGATTTTTAGAATATGAAACGAATCATCACTAAGAATTCATACCAGAGGCAACACTGACAGATGAATTTTGTCAACACTGTAAATTTTGGATTTTCAACACACCATTCGCATATCTCCTCAGATCAGAAATAAATCATCATCATTATCTAGGACCAAGACGACACATCAATTATGGAAAATACAAAAATTATATCTAACGTTTAACTCTACAAGATGACGACACAGAATTTCAACATTATACGTTATTATTTAATGTTACACAATACCGTTCAATAATTGGGACAATAATTTATTTATGGTTAAGGAAGAGTTAGTCATTCATAAATGTAATTAGGTTACGTACGCCAAGACCATCTCATTTACATTGTGCAACGTATGCACAATCAGCAGATTCTATTAATGTTTACACAATATGTTATTTAGGGCAATGTCACAATTAACACTATGTACATCCCAACTCATTTGATATAAAAGGACCGCGAATGGTCATAATAAATCAGATCATACCGAACACCAGTATGAACTCACCAACTGATGTCTAGTCTGTACACCTTATTTGTCATCACTAATTAACACATCTAACTACACGGTAAGAAAAATAGGGACACGGAAACGAAACGGATTGGATTGGATTCTTTATTTACGTGTTTTTTCCAAATGCATTCACACATGTACGCTCGTTGATACGACGAGCATACGTGGAAACGACACGGACACGACACGGAACCGAAAAGACTAAAGTTCCCAACCCAGGACAGCATGGAAATTCCATCCACACGTATTTGAGTAGTTTTGACCACAAAATTTCATATTACTTTTGGATGAATAAAAATTTGTTGACCTTTAAAGAACATCAGAGGTTCCGACAGAGGACCTGAGGATCCGGGTTAAGAAAAACTACTTTTTTGTGGCATACCGGGTCGAGCGTTGATGCGACTCGGACAATGGCTAGTGCATGGCAAAACACTGTAGAACTGACGACTAAAATGTATTTCAGGAAAAAGTAGAAGTTTCATTTAGCCCAGAGGTGACTCTTATAGGGAACTCGAATGACCTTGGGAAAGTCAAAATTTTTCCCACAAAACAGAGATTCCATGCTCTCCTGTGAAGGTTGCCAAAAGTTTTTTCATCAGTAAGTAATTTTTGACATCAAAACGCCAACGTTTGTCGCCTTCATATGACAAATTTGCTCAATGACTGTTCATTCCTGATTCCAGGACCAGGACCCGTGTGTCGTTTCCGAGTCGTGTCAACAAAGACCCGAACACGACATGGACACTGCGGTCTCGTTTCGTGTCGTACCTCTATCTAGTGGCATAAATAGGCCGGGGCGGGCGGCGCGGGCTCGGGTGGGTCAGGCTCGGGTGGGTCAGGCTCGGGTGGGAAAACTGCTTGTCGCGGGAAAGGACTTTCTGGACCACTGTGCAAGGGTTACTCAAATTGTGGCAGATACTTACGGCACACCCTGCAAATGTCTGAATTGAACGCGGCGCGGGTCCAATATAGAAAACTGTCACAATTCACAATTTTGTAAAGAGGCCGTAACACTTTATATCTACCTTGCTGGATTGTTAATTCTAAGCTCAGATTAATTTTCTCGAAGGAGACCGCTCCCCGGGCGTGACTTCAGCCTGTCAGAATGGAACTCAAATTTTGTTGTTGAAAACGAAAGAGAAATGAGACAAGAAATACTAGTCTGGATTAAGCGTTAGAGCGACCATTTTAATCGTTACCATAGAGAGCCGATACAATAGACTAAAAACTTATACTTTTCATAGCCAATAATGATTGGTTTTCCCAAGAAGTTTCAACCGTTTGTTTTAAGTAAGGAGAGTCGGTAACTAGTAAACAACCGGAAATAGCTTTTTTTTTCTTGCCTGGTCGCGCATCCCATGCCAATGTATTACGGAAACCTGGTTTTGCGACCAGGGTTACTTTTGTATAAGACATTTTGGAATTTAACGTTGTCGGGTGGATACCCGCCATGTTTGTGGGATGTTTGCGACGGCCATTAATGTCGAAGTCATATAGACATTGAATTTTTTGAGTTTTTTTGCACTTTTTTGTTTGTTTGGACTTACCGGCTCTCTTTACTACCCGTCCACCCTCTTTGGGTTTTTTTTTAATTTCAACTAGTACATTTATTGTGGAAACCAAGGTAGATTTGACGACCATTTCACTAATAGGTAGCGACATAATATGTTTACAAACAAGATAGAGTTTTTATTTCAAAACCAGCGATGACGTCAGGTGTACCAGCTATGACGTCGCCCGGGTGAATAACGTGTTGACGTCATGACTCATGGGGGCAGTGGCGTCATCAAACTTATTCGCAGATGCGTTAACATATTCGACCAATAAAAAGTGAATGCGGAAGCGTTGAGTTATTATTTTTGAATTTGTGCCGC
The DNA here is from genome assembly GCA_034698945.1 of Protaphorura quadriocellata. NCBI lineage: Eukaryota > Metazoa > Arthropoda > Collembola > Poduromorpha > Onychiuridae > Protaphorura > Protaphorura quadriocellata. The sequence continues at coordinate 4,472 of JAQGCA010003273.1, read as the reverse complement.
CAACGCCTTCGTGTTGTGCCCTAAAGTGATTCAACAATAGCAAAAATTCAAATGCGAGATTCCATAGATTCCCGCTGTGTGACGACCGACACAATATTTGGCTGCGCTATTGTGGCAAATCTTATTCTGGAAAACACTGCAGGATCTGCTCTGACTACTCCCATTCCACGGACTACAATTCAGCCTAAAGTCCGATTCAACTACAGCCTGCCCAATTCCAACATGCAAACTAACGGGCAAGTAGGTTCTTTACAATTTTATTAATTTCAACCGCACCTACCGTACGTATTGTCATATGAGTTGTATTTACGTAAAATACTAGATCACAGATTCCAATCTAACCACTCAATCGACTGCGTTTTCCATACCTCAAAGCTCATCCTCTCCGTCAAACACCTTCACTGAAAATTCAGCCAAATTGAAGCCTTAGGATTTTAACGATAGTCATAACTCCATGCAAAACTCAAAAATTCACCGTGCTACTAAATACAGAAGACTTAAGTTAAAATACGACAATGTCCGTGCCCAGATGAAAGTATTGACAAAATCTTCCGAAAACAATCGTGAACATAATGCATGGAGAAATAATGTTGTCCTGTCAAACCAGAAATGAAATCAATACGAGGCTAGAATTGTGAAATTGAACAACACGATGCTAAGTCTGAAATCGAAAAATCAGAAAAATTTTGACGACTTAATTCTCCACACCTCTGCAAACACCCGTCATTCTTCAACAGAAGACGAAAGCGCATTGGACAACTGACAAAATATGCAAGGGCGTAAGTCTAAGAGCTATATCAACAAGGGCGTACGATCTGACCCGTGATGTTTAGCCCATCCCTCTACTATCTGGGAGAACATAACAAAAGTCAGTTAGGCTTGGCTCCGAAAATTCACCGCAAACTCTATTATTAAATTATTTTCTTTTGTCTATCGTAGGCAGGGCTGATAATCGGAATTATTTTTTCCGATCATTCGGATTACCATCATTTTTCCGATCATTTTTTTCCGATTGCGATCTTGGATTCCGATCCAGTCAAATTCCAATCATACGATTCGAATTAGAATTTGAATCACCAAGAATTCGAATCATCGAAATAAAATTAAAATTTGAATCATTGTCATTCGGATCCGATTCTAATTCCAATCTTCACAATTTTTTTCTCGAAAATTGTTACTTATTTTCTTTCGGCAACGTTTTTGCCGCAGGTGCCACATCATGTTAATGCTAATAACTTGTAATTTTTGCAAAGTCGAATCAAAAATTCGTCAAAAACGTCGAATTCTCCACTTTTTGACTCCCGCGACAATGTAATGTCCGACGGGGACGGAGCAAATGTGAGAAAAAATGATTGTAATTTAAGATTACTAAAAATGCGAATCATGATCGGAATTCCGATCATCAGAGAATTCGGATCCAAATTATAATCTTAATTTCAATCATCCAGAAATACGGATCATGTTATCGAATCAAGTTCGAACTTTGAATGAATCTTTGAATTCCGTCCGATCTCGTTAAAAATGCCGACCTTTTCCGATTTCGATTCCGATTCCGATTATCAGCCCTGATCGTAGGTAGTGCTCAAGAATTAATTGCGATCCTGGTGTACCACCGAGAGCTCCAGAGAATGCTTGGGGATTTATTTTGTAATATAAATCCAACGGTGCACTATGGCATTTGATGAGATGCAAATTTGTCCATTGGGCGGATATTACAAGAAAACGGACAATCCCATTGGCCCTCAGAAAAATTTCACCGACGCCGATAATAGGAATATCTGACCCATGGAAACTACCTGTGCACTTTGACTTCGATTACCAATTCGACTATAACTCATTGTCTAATCTCATCCGAATTGTGCACCAGCCCGGAATGACAGTAATTAAAGGTAAAATCACCTCTGTGATTGCATGTACGACATTTATATTATGTACTATACGATCATGTATTAATTTTCACCAATTGTCTCCGACTTGAGCACCAAAAATCAAGGACTGCATAAAAATCTCGGAGTTGACCAAAACAAGTCGTGGATAAGCCATCCAGTCAAAATGAAAATGTTTGGATTATTGTGGATTTTTCTCACATGATTAAATTGCTCAGAAATAGTCTCTTTGAGTCTGGACTTGTACTTAAGGATGGGATTGATCTTTCGAAAGCAGATTATCAAGAATTAGTCGACGCATACAATGGTGAAATAATGAGTAACGAGCAATAACGACTGCCGGAGGATAAAATGAACACCATGAGGTCGGCATTCGTGGTAAATTTTACAGATAAAATTAAACTAATGGACAAATTCGCCTATGAGATCGAACACTTACGAGTCTGCCGTATACCCATTACCCCATACCCATTCCAAAGGGGTACCCTTATGACTGTGGCATCGTTGTAAGAAATCTATGATGAGTTACAGGCAGCTAACTTATATACTCAACTTAACATGAAGTACTTACTTCATGTTAAGTGACAGGTCACTTCGACTAAGACCACTTGGAAAATGTTTTGTATTCTCGGGGGTCTGGGAATTTTTTATACAAATCCGCCTCCAGTGGAATGCATAAATCGTATGATGAAAAAGACTCCGAGGATGGAAGTTTCCCACATTCATGATCCCAAAAGTTGGGTTCAGACAGTCTCACGTGGCGGTTTGACTACTACGTCTTTGGGGTGGTTATCTATTCTTCAAAGGATGAATAGTATTTTTTTACAGTTTCAAGAGTCAATTGGAGATCGGCTAAATCTTTCGGTGTGTCTCATGTTAACATTAAAAGTGAGAAGCGAGGAAAGAAAAAATATTTCCAATCTTTACGTTTACTTTACCTTTGCCGTCAATTTATCTCTATGTTAATTTTATGTTTCTGCGTTACTAGCCCGTGGACGCATTCCTGTAAGGGGCTTATAAAATCCCAATGTCCGTCTGTCCGTCCGTCCGACCGACCCCAAACTTCCCACACACCCCTCTTATTAACTCAATCTTATTAACGCAACATCACTTCAAAAATGCTCTAAACCATATACCTCTCATATAGTTTTTCAACTTTTTACCACATACAGCAATAGCCAATATGTTACAGCTACACTTAATAGAGAGCGTCCTGGAAAAATATTTGCTTGAAACGTATTGGATTAATAAGCAATTCGAACAAGTACGGGACTAACGACCTGTACTGAACTATTTTATCCCAAATAAGTTCGAGCACTTCTACTACCGATTCGCTCTAACCTCATTGCATTTAAAAGTAATCCCGACTTTAAACACCCCTGAGCGCAGGGGGTATATAATAGTGCTGTCACTAATACCTAACGATATACGTAATGTTAAAGAGATGTCACTTCCAAGAGATGGGACTTTTAACGTTAGAGAAATGTCGCCTCCAAGAGATGGGACTTTTAACGTTAGAGAAATGTCGCCCCCAGGAGATGGGACTTTTAACGTTAGAAAAATGTCGCCTCCAAGAGACGGGACTTTTAACGTTAGAGAAATGTCGCCTCCAAAAGATGGGACTTTCAACGTTAGAGAAATGTCGCTTCCAAGAGATGGGACTTTTAACGTTAGAGAAATGTCGCTTCCAAGAGATGGGACTTTTAACGTTTGAGAAATGTCGCCTCCAAGATATGTAACTTTTAACGTTAGAGAAATGTCGCCCCCAGGAGATGGGACTTTTAACGTTAGAAAAATGTCGCCTCCGAGAGACGGGACTTTTAACGTTAGAGAAATGTTGCCTCCAAAAGATGGGACTTTCAACGTTAGAGAAATGTCGCTTCCAAGAGATGGGACTTTTAACGTTTGAGAAATGTCGCCTCCAAGAAATGAGACTTTTAACGTTAGAGAAATGTCGCCTTCAAAAGATGGGACTTTTAACGTTAGAAAAATGTCGCCTCCAAGGGATGGGACTTTTAATGTTAGAGAAATGTCGCCTCCAGGAGATGTAACTTTTAACGTTAGAGAAATGTCGCCTTCAGGAGATGAGACTTTTAACATCAGACAAATGTCGTCTCCAAGAGATGGGACTTTTAACATTAGAGAAATGTCGCCTCCAATAGATGGGACTTTAAACGTTAGAGAAATGTCGCTTCCAAGAGATGGAACTTTTAACGTTAGAGAAATGTCGCCTCCAGGAGATGAGACTTTTAATATCAGAGAAATGTCGCCTCCTAGAGATGGGACTTTTAACATTAGAGAAATGTTGACTCCAATAGATGGGACTTTAAACGTTAGAGAAATGTCGCTTCCAAGAGATGGAACTTTTAACGTTAGAGAAATGTCGCCTCCAGGAGATGAGACTTTTAATATCAGAGAAATGTCGCCTCCTAGAGATGGGACTTTTAACATTAGAGAAATGTTGACTCCAATAGATGGGACTTTAAACGTTAGAGAAATGTCGCCTCCAAGAGATGGGACTTTTAACGTTAGAGAAATGTCGCCTCCAAGAGATAGGACTTTTAACGTTAGAGAAATGTCGCCTCC
>JAQGCA010003272.1:0-12114 GCA_034698945.1 Protaphorura quadriocellata | reverse complement strand
GGCACAGGAAACACGAAAAGTTTCATCCGAGAGATGCAACCCCAGCGGTGGCGATGGAATGACATTAAGCCATGCCCCATATAGTATATAGCCAGTAAAGTTTGGATCCTCACGGTCCAAACGGCATAACAGATTTGGACAAGACCTACAGATTGAAATGCAAAGAGTTATGCGGTGGATTTATTTTTTGAGTTGTCAACTCAGAAGTTGCAAAATGTTCTTCGGAGATGTTATTTCACTCGGCCGTTCATTTCAACTCTGACCATCTTCTTAAGTACAAAAGAGGTGAGGCGGGACTGAGACATCTTGTTGTACTATCATTATTACTCAGCGAGTTTTCAAATCCTACTATCAGATACCATCCACTCCTGTGGGGTAAACGTTGTACAAGTGAGGATTTCAAAAAATACATGATGACATTCAAAGTTGAAAACCCAACGGTGTCAAATTTGTATTACTTTAAAGTTCATCATGAATCTTACAATTTCATCACATGCGATGGGATTCTATGAGGACTCTTGTTCAAAGGCTACTTGAAACCTTTCACGGTCTCAGTCTGGTCGGTATTGTTGATCACGCTGACCTTTCTTGCCGTCTATGTGTATGCCATTTCGAGAGCAAAGAATGCCAATCAAAGGGTACCACTCATCCTAGTCTGCTACTTTCTGGAGCAAGGAATCAGTCTAAAACCAGTGCACATTAGAGGGCAATCATACTCGTACTGGGTACTCACTCCGGTGCTTCTCGTCTCCTTAGTCCTCACGAATCCTTACAGAGGAATCGTCGTCACGGATTTGACTGCACCAACCAGAGAGTCACGGCTTGAGACCTCATTTGATTTGGAGAGCAGAAATTTCACGATGCATGTTCCAATGGATGAGGAGTATATTTTTCAGGTTTTTCTCTGCGATGCATTACCGATGCACTACGATAGATGTTTGATGAATGCTCCAAAACTCACATGGCTTGGCAAAGAATTAGGATCATTCAGCAAACGAGTTAGAATAGGACTTACTACCATGTCTAACTTATACGACAGAATCAAAGGTCCCGAAAACATTACCAATAATGAACAGCCTATCATTTTCAAATGTAACAGAAGAGCATATATTTACCGTTCTAGCAAAATTGACAACAAAATTCTTAAACTCAGACATATAATAACGATAACAACCACAAGATTTACCAAGGAATGGATTTATTTTTGGACGTCGAAATTGGCATTGAAATTAAACATATCTCCGAGGACGGTGCTTTGGTCCCTGAACGACTTCATTATATCATCCAGTCCGGTATTTTCATGCAGTGGATAAATACACTGGATGCTCAAGAGCGTCACATCCCAGAGATGAGCGTAAGAGGGCGGTACGACGACCGCATCACTATAAACCCTTAAATTTGGACTCTACTGTTGCTACGATTTTCTATATTTACTTGTTAAGTATACATGTGTGTGTGTGCCATTCATCGTATATGAATGCAAGGACGCATTCTTGTGGCATAATTTTACGCATATATTTTCGGTTATTCAAATGAATTTAAAAGCAACATTCCATTCAATTGTAATGACTTTGGCGAGCATACAGCTAAGTTACTGAGCGTAAGATTCCGATAAGATAAGGTATGGACAAAACCAAATATAGAACTCTAAATTAAATTGACAATTTATTACGACTATAAGTTTGGTTATTCTCGGGTTTGAATCATAAATCCAATATAAATACAAGTGCAATGTAGGATTATACGTGTCAAACGTCCTGTATCAGGCATCCTATACTCTGTGCTATTTATTATTAAATCGAAATATTCGTTTGTACGGTCAGCACAAATTTAGGTTACTCCGCGTCTCACCATAAGGATCGTAATTAATTATTCGCGTCAGAATTACTGAAAATCACGCCATGTTTGTTAAAATCACGTCTGGTTTGTTAAAATCACGTCCGGTTTGTTAAAATCACGTCTGGTTTGTTAAAGTCGCGCCAACTGCATTTAAATATTACCAGGGTCTTTAACCAAACCCAATTAGGCGTGATTTTAAGTAATTTAGGCGTGAAATCCCTGACTTGTGGACCTAACGTACAAAATGAAACTAAATTCACTAAACTAACTGTTCTTCACTTGTATCAGCATCATCCTCAGCAGTACGTGAAGAGAATAGATCACTGAATCTAACTGTCCAACAAAACCTCCGAGTTACGATCATGAGTAAAACAAATAATAAAACAAAAATTAATGCGATAAAACCCAGATTAACATGAACAGACTCTAATAAAGAAATTTCTACAGATTCGACCATCATAGTTTGAACGTATATTATGAAATACAACGACAGTATGGAGCTTGTAATTACGGTCACATAAAGGTTTGACTTTTACCGGTAAGATGAAATAGAGTGCCACAGTTTGGAGTCCAAGAATGACAGTCACATAAATGATTCCTGGGTAGAGTTTTAAATCAAATTTTGATTGCATTGTGTACAAGACAATGGCAAACGATGGAATCGTAGTCATTCCTCCAATGTAAATCATCAAAAATCCACTATGTCCTCCAATGTAAATCATCAAAAATCCACAATGTAATTTGAAAAATTATTTCAAATTTTTTAAATATTTATAATATAAAAAATATTTATGTTTGTAACTTTAAAATTGCTGACAAATATCCGATTGTAATTCCAATACATATAATTGATACCGCGAACCACATAAAATTCTGAGGAAACTTTTGTGACAAATCATTGTCTTCATTTGACAGTACGTAAATGATGACTGAAGCGACGATGAAAATGACAAATGCACCAAATCCAAGTATTCCTCCATTTTTCACTATAAACTCATTCACGACCGGTTGCAAAAGACAGAGGGCGGAGATTCCAGTAATTATCAACATTTCTCCCGATAGAATTGAAAATACTTTCCTAGAATACAATTTTTCCCAGCCTCTATCGAAATTACATACAAGTAAATAGGATTGTTCATTTTACCTTAAGAATCCAAGTCGAGTCACTCTTTCAATTTTTTCCTCGTCAACTGCAAAGTCTCGAGTTGAACTGTAGCTGGGGGGGGGGCGTCAAGATCTTGAAAATCATTTGTATTTGTAGAATTCACGATCGTGTCCTGACTTTGACTTAGATTTCCCATGAGCGGAAAATCCTGAGGATTTTCGTTGAACATATTTGCAAATTGTAAGTTTTTAAGGAACGAACGCCCAAGTTGGAATGAAAGGATGTTAACCTAGTACAGTGTAGTACAAGTCCAAGTACAGGACTGATCAGCAGTTATATAATACAAAATAATAAATTAAAATTGTCGCGTTTTACAAAAATCGTGAATATTCTACATGAAACTGCTGTAAATCGACTTCCTTTCTTCTCTGAATGGACTTTCCTGGTTTATAGTGTAGTGTGTGTAATTGTGTAGCGTTGTTAGGTCGTGTCGTGTCTTCTATGTCACCCCCAGATATCTAAAAACAGTGCAAGCACTGATTCATCATCTAGTCTGAGAAGGGTTACGACCGAAGAGGAAAGGGGGTAAAAAACGAACAAGTGGCTGTGGTTTCTCGTCTCGGTTAATTTCTCGTCCAAAGACAAGAGTAAAAGAAAGAATTTCGCCATACATATTACATTGAGATTATTTACAGACGAGAAATGTCTGCAAGTTCTCGCCATTGCAAGGTATGTGAGGCAATAAATGCTTATTCATTCCTCGGCCGGGCCAACTAATTTACGATTTTTCCAAGCGAGCGCGACCCACTAAAGGGAGCATACTCTGCTATCGAGGTCGGCTGACCACCTTGCAATAACCAGACACAACCAAATTTCTGTGCGAACAGACTGCAGTCTGCCAGGCAAATCCAAAGCTTGTCCCGCTCAGATATCCACAGTCTAGCCAGTAAGACATTTATAGATAAAAATTTCCACTGCCTATTGTTCGCGTAGTTGGGTTGGAGACTAGTCTCGGACATACTAGCAGCACATTCCCCAAACTCCAGAGAGAAACCTCCAGCTCAAGGGGTATGCGACTGTCTTCCTCCGATCCCAAACTCCAACTGAATTATTTTATTGGAGTAATTATGCACACGACTTCATTATTTGATTGTTTCTTAATTAACGATTATTTTCAATCAATATTAAGTAGTATTTATTTCCGAAAAATATGAAATCGTTAAAATTAGAAGATGGTAATTTGAGATTAGGAGATAATAATTCCATGTAATGTTAATTTCTTATTACATTCATTATAAACTATCAGATTGACACATATGTATTTGTATGGATGAGTTAAGATCGGTCCTCCAAGGAAAACCGCCTGGTACATTGTCTTTGCGTATTATCCAGCTACAATTTTATTGAATAATAAATACGCGGGAATTTCATTTGTCATAATTTCTCCGAAATAAAACATTCCCAATTTCTTCATTATTTTTAAGGGAAATGTTAACTCATTCGTCTCTAACATATTGAGAGCAATGACATTCCTTTAAGCCGGTATCACACTGCTGCAAACCAACATTGCATGCAACAAAAAGTTGCGGGCGGGACTAAAGTTGCACACAACTTTTCTATCACACAGCCGCATCTATCCGCTGCAACATTTCGCCCCGCCATTCCATAATTTAAATTGAAAATACAAAAAATTTCAAGTAACGTAGTAGAATTACTATAACAATTGAAGATTTGAATGCGGTCAAGGATTAATTCTTATATTGATAAACACTAAATCAAAATTTGAACAAGGCCTACATTTAATCTCGGAATCGTAAATGTATAAAATCAATGAGGAATCTGGACGAGGTTGGCAATTACTTTTGAAATAGAAAGTACACCAATTTAAGATTTGAGTGAAGTCGAAAATTAGTTTTTTAAATATTAAAATTAATATGCTGCCTTGCTTTCTTTAAAATGTATGTAACTCACACAGTAGTCAGGATTATCCGGAAAGATTTGATTTCGCCGTGTATGTGCACTTCGTGTTTCCAACATTTAATTCAATCGAAAGTTTTCTTTAACTGAGTGATTTGAGTTGACTTAATGTATTGTGAGTACTTACCACAATTACTTCACGAATTTACTTACCTATTGGTCAGGTATAGCTATTTTGGATTTGATTGGATAATTATTTATGTCGTGAACTCCATCGCTCACACAATATAACCTCAAAAATTGGTTAATTTTATCTTCAAACAATTTAATAAATCACTTCAAACCGGTAAGGAAAAGAATACTTTAATGAAAATACGACGAAGACGGATAAAATATTCAAGTGCTTGGAGTTTATCCTCCACAAAAGATCGAATTTGATTGGGTCTTTCCCATGAGTTGCATGCAACTTGTTGCAAAATTGGAAATATTTCCAATTCGTGCAACTGTTGCATGCAACTCTAAAAGTTGCGTGCAAGCATGCGCTGAAGGGGCCTACGTCACAGAAAGTTGCATGCAGCACATTTCATACAACAAAGTTGCAGCAGTGTGATACGGGCTTTAGTGTTTCTCGCATTTCATAATATTCGTCACAGATTTAAAAAAAAGACGTATACTGAGAAAACTAGGAATACTTAAAATTTCTATTTGGATTTTAAGACGTAGTTAAGTCGGAGTAGGAGTTATCTGACGGGAACCGAGTTCAGAAGGATGAACGCGCTAATGTCACTTCTGTTTCGTTTTAAAACCACTGGAAGTTCGTCTTTCTAGATCTTAGTTTTCTAGATTATTACGGGTCAAAGTGAGATATACATTTCTGCAGGGTAGTGTTTTTCAAACGCTATCGGGCTTTCTAATTTTCCTCTTGAGACGAGTAAATTTTATAAGCTGCAATTTTTCTAGCTGCCATATCCGGACGACACGTGTCTGGTGTAAATCTCACGGAATGAGGTCCATGAATAAAATGTGACCTTCAGGATTTCAAATGGAACTGCACGTATTATTGGAATTTGGGGCATTTGAATCGACGAATTGAAATCCAGCCTACTTTGCCTTAGTGCTTAAATCGTGTCGTGTCATGTTCAGGCGGACAAGGACATGGGCACGGACACGGTCAATTGTCACGGTCACGAATCACTTGAACCCAATTCAGGTTGTGGTTTTCTCAGGTTAAAGTGTTGGTATTTTTGTACTGGAGTTGGTGTTTCCACCATGACGAGAAAATAAAAATCTCATCCAACTCCTTCAATTCAACTCGTTCCATTCAAATCTTTCCGTATGCCTAGTTACACAAAATTAAATGTTCAATCAATTAATCAAAGATTAATTGACAAGTCCGATATCGCGTGACAGATGAGTTCATATACGTAGTGTACAATTTTATACTTACAAGAATCACAAGTTTCGTCTGGCATTGGCCCCATCTCTATTTTGTATGATGAAATATTTAGAATAATTGACAGCTTGTAATTGCGAAAATTTATTATTGACTAAGTTTTAAAGTGTGTCCGGAAATTGATTGAGTTCATGTTTGAGTGATGTTAGGTAAATGTCTGCGATCACAATTAATTATAGCAGTGATACAAATTAATATTAATGTATATGTAATTTAGTTGATTCTGACATCGGAGCATCCTCTGAATGTTTCTTGTGGTCCACAACCAGTTGCATATGAACCATCCTCACATTGTCCCCAGTTATTTCCTGTAAAATAGGGAGAAAGTGTTTTTTATTAAATGGCAATGGAAATTTGAAATAACAGAATTTTTCAAAATTACCAGCTCTGTAATTCCATTGAATGACACAGTGATTGCACCTGACACCCGCAGGAAGACGGTATTGACGACTGTACCATCCAGTGTTTGTGACGACAGTCCATGATCCAGAGCCATCTGCCCTTTGGAGTAAATGTTTGTAACACCCTTGATTATTGGCGTCATTTATGTTATCACAAAGACGGAATTCCATGTAACCCAGATGACCAACGGTCAATTCAACTTCTAGATCGATAACCTAAAAGAAAGAATAAAAAAAAAATCATATTTCATATTCAAAATTTCAAAAAATAAAAAAAAGCATACAAATTTTTAAAAATCTTACTTGTCCAGAATTGTAATTTCCTGTAATGATTCCTCTGTACCATTGACCTCCAACTTCATTAGCCCTTGGTGATCCTTGAGCAATTGGATCTCCACAAACGCCACAATTACCTCCAACGATTTGTTGTTGATGAAGTCCACCACAGTACAGTTCATTATCAGCATAATTTTGTGGTGGATTATGACCTGCGAATTCACCCACACGCCAAACGGAAGAACGATTTGGTGGTTTCATGAAACGCCCATGTCCGTCAATGCTAACGGCAATACCAACCACTAGGAGTACAACTAAGCGAAACATTTTGGATTTTGCTAAAAAAAACTATCAATTGTTCTATGGCAATGAAAATTTTTAGTAGATTTAAATTTTGTTATGCCTTTGACTTATTTTTATGCTGTATTTATACCCACCTATTATCATGGTGGCACGAGGACGACACATTGCACAATTTTGATCATATACTTCAGATTGTTGTTTTTGTATAGTGATACATAGTGTGGACATGTGAAACAAATTGAACATGGACTTGTCTTTGGGTTTAATTCCATGATATTTTGCACGCAGTAATTACAGAGCCCTAGAAAATGACTGTCTATCAATGTCAACGTCGTGCGATAAAGAAGAAAAATAAATAACCCCCGCTTGGCATCACTTCAAATATCATCCAAAATTCTAAATAATTGATTGAGGTGTTAAAGAGGATGATCTCATATCATCTGTCACTGGCCACCCGGTATGGCGTGACAGTGCAGCAATTCAAAAATGAGTGTTCACATACTAAAGCCGCTGTGACTGTGACTTGACCACTGGCCTGGTGTCACTCACGTTTCACTTGAACTAATAATGTGTGCAAACAAGTCAATCAGGTTTTTCCGTTATATAAAATTCTAAATAACAGAGTCGGGTTTAAAAATAATGATGGAATCTCAAACGTATTTATTTGTAAGATTTTCGTTTTACTCATCATATTTATACCTGCCAATAAAAATGGAACCAGGACAGTAGAGAGTATCAAGGCACTTGGAGCCAAATCGGCGACGCGGACTCATGACCTTTATAAACTAAAAGTCAAAAATATTTGACAAAAAAATAAAAAAATGAGAATCGAGGTCGGGAATCGAGACTGGGAATCGAGACCCTGGAACCATTTGACCCCTGACCTCACAAACTCATCAAAATAAAATGTTTACATAATAAAAAAAAAATTTGCCCCGCGCGCTTGTCATATTTTTGCGCCATTTTTCAAATTTAAAAAATTAAATGAGGATATTAGGTTTTTAGCCCTAAAATTGTGTTCCCGTTCGAAAATGTTAATTTTTTTTCCGACAACTTTTCCAAACTAAATACCTCAAAGCTAAATTTTTAATGTTTATGTAAATTTCCAATTATTTCCCAAAATTTGGATTTCAAAAAAAAATTATAAAAAAAAATTAATTTTTTAATAAATGGTTCGAACAATGTTTAAACATTGCTCCAAATTTTCTAAAAATGTTTCCCGTACATGTATTAAAGCAGTTTGACTGCGATAATGCTCTACGCTATACGATATTAGAATGACACTGCGAAAGGAGCACAGGGGGGACATTTTTTTTGAAACGGTGCAGCTGTATTGCCGATCATAACGAAGGTCCGAGTAAGCGGTAAAAGTTTTGCTAAAAGGAGACAAAATTGCCGAAACGGTGCAGCTGTATTGCCGATCATAACGAAGGTCTGAGTAGGCGGCATATGTTGTGCCCAAAGGTGAGTTACTGGCCAAAACGGTGCAGCAGTATTCTGTATCATAACAGAGGTCTGAGTAAGCGGTACGTGTTTGTCAATTCGACACAGAGCGAATTCATAAGCCCTTACAGGACCACAGTCCACGGGCTAATAACTGTGGGAAAAGATAGGTTATTTAATTGAAATGATTGACACATTTAATAGCCGTTCTTGACCCATCTGTAAACTCTTATAGTTGTAATCAAATTCAGTTTAGAAAAAAACATGCCCCTCATGAAGCACCCGCAACGAGAAATGGGAGATAAATTCACAGAAATGTTTGAGTGTTAGGAAAAACGTCGTCTAGAACATGTACATGTAATATATTTGAAAGTCCCTGTCGCTTCAGTTTGCCTAACTTCTCATATTATTTGATGAATGAAAAGATTTGTGACGTAATTGGCTTCATTTACAAAACATTGTCGCATGTACTGGAATTATTTTCGCCTATCCTAGAGGTGCCCAGTTTGGAGTTGCCCCTAATGGCTGACCACATTGATAGATACGCTGAACAATACGGCTGGGATGAGACACCAGACAAACGATTCCAGTACAATTTAACGCTAAAACTATAAACGCATGAAAGTGCATCCTATGCTATGAAGATGGCAGACACAACCCCAACTAGAATTTGAAATAGCTACCTACATTTAATTTTCTACACTAAATTAAACTGACTGACTATAGGATATTATTTACAAAAATATCATATTATACGCAGTACACATGAAGTCGATTGTGCCCCTTTCAAACGGCGGCCGTCGCTACGCCACTGTTTCCGATACGTCGCCATGTGTCAATTTTGCTATGCTTACGCTCTGCTTATTATACATACTTGTGTATCCGAGTGCAGAAAGTGCACACGTGAAACAAATTTATCATGAATTTGACTTTGACCTGGCTTTGAATTCCAGACAATTGTAGGCAGAAATTACAGAATCCTAGAAAATAATTATCAATCAATGTCGTGTGGGCTTAACACGTAAAAAAGTACACCCGTTCGCACTTCAATAAAATTTGAATAGTTATTTGAGGTGTTAAAATTGTTGATTGAGTCACTTCAGACTTAACTTTGTATTTAATGCAAATACATATACTGTAAACTGTAGAGGGTGTCGGCTGTCACGTGTATTTCTTGAACTTTATTTCTAGATAATATTTGGTACTTACACCTAGCACCTGGTAAAAAATTCTAAAATAAAAGTGACAAGATTAGTAAGAGGATTAAACAGATTTTGTCTGGACTACGTGTGCGTGTAATGAATATGCATAATGTTTAATGGGTCTCAAGCCTCAACAACACAATTTCTGATTTTCCCATGCATGTTTGTTTATTTGTATTTGAGTCTACAATTGGATTTATATTTTCCCCTTCACTTTCATGTCATCCTATAATTGTTTTTTGTTTTGGAAAAATGGAATTGTGTGTACAATCTAATTGATTCTGACATCGGAGCATCCTCTGAATGTTTCTTGTGGACCACAACCAGCTGCCCATGAACCATCATTGCATTGTCCCCAGTTATTTCCTGCAAAATATGGAGAATGTATTTTTTTTTGAATTGACAACGGAAATTTGAAATTAACAGAAATTTTCAAAATTACCAGCTCTGTAATTCCATTGAATGACACAGTGATTACATCTGACACCAGCAGGAAGACGGTATCGACGACTGTACCATCCAGTGTTTGTGACGACAGTCCACGATCCTGAACCGTCTTCCCTTTGGAGTAAATGTCTGTAACACCCTTGGTTACCAGCATCATTAATGTTATCACAAAGACGGAATTCCATGTAACCCAAATGTGAAACGGTCATTTCAACTTCTAAGTCAATGACCTGAAATTTTTTTAAAAATGTTGTTTTTTTAATATACAAAAATTTAAAAATTAATTATATATATAAAAATCTGTTTAAATCCTTAATTACCTGTCCAGCATTATAATTTCCAGTAATGATTCCCCTGTACCATTTTCCTCCCACTTCATTGTCCCTTGGTGATCTTTGTTCAATATCATCTCCACACACTCCACACCTCCCTCCAACAACTTGGTCTTGATGAGGTCCACCACAATTAAGTTGATTGTCAGTATAATTTGGTGGTGGATTTTGATTGGCAAATTCGCGAAGACGCCAAACGGAAGAACGGCTTACTGGTTTCATGAAACGCCCATGTCCTTCAATACTAACGGCGATATAAATCAATAAAACTAATGTTAGCCGAAACATTTTGGATTTTTTGTGTAATTGATCAATTCGGTACTTTAGGAGTATACATATATTTTGGCTTGACCTGATCGTATTTATACCTTGTAACTAGTACGATTGCAAACGTGGCGTAGGCGTGCCACACGCATGTCTATCTAGATGTGAATTTGGAGTGCCAGCTGTATTCATTGAAAAATCAATCAATCAATTTTGTCATCTTATTTTTGTTGGGTGGAAATTATTGGAAGAGCTCAAGGGGTTGTCTATCATTTCCATTTTTACAGCTGGAGTTAAGCTAAATCTCATGAGGGATTATCGGGAATTCCAAACAATTTGAATTTTGTTAGTAATTAATGTCAATTGTTCAGGATCAAGTAGGAAACAAACATGGACACAACGCCTGGACATACCACACGTGCATGCACTATGCAACAGAGCTATGTCGTTCTGTGTTTGAGAACGAGTATGACCTGGAAGATTTCTGAATGACAAAATGGTCGTGATTTGTTTTTGCAATAATAACTCAAGGCATGAATTGACTTCAAATTTTATTTCCAAAATGTAAGTGCTCACTGTTGTCAATATTACGGATATTACAGAATTCACTTTAATGAGTTTTATTATTTTAAACAGATTTTGGTAGGAATATTTTTACTGCGTACGAGCGTATACGACTCGCCTACTCCGGCCTACACAACACAATTCACTAATTTCTCTAATTTAATAATGAATCCGGGACACTACCCAATAAAACAAAACAAATATCAATGGACATTCAAATCAAAAGTCTGACAATCGAATTTTCTTTTTCAAACAATTTTAGCAATGTGTTGGATGTCATATGATACAAGGGGTAATTGTACTTGCCGATGTCAGCCCAAGCATTTCCAATACCAACTGAGCCGAAATAAATGGTGCCTATGTTTTATCTTTCCTGGGTGATGCAAGAATGCTTTCTATGTAAAACATCAAGGACGTGTGATTGTTCTCTCTTTGATTCAATATTGTTCCTGTTCAACGTAAACAAAATGAATACTGAACAAATACTTTACATATGGAGTTCTGCAATGTAAATATTGCCTAAATCATTTCCATAGAAGGAAATGTTCGTTTTCCATGACGGATAAGG
>JAQGCA010003271.1:0-12116 GCA_034698945.1 Protaphorura quadriocellata | reverse complement strand
TGAAGAAAAGTCATCTGTATCGTCAAATCGAGTTTCCTCTCAACTTGCTACAAAAAGTTCTCAATTGACAAAATTTTGTCTACATCTCTTTGGAGTTGAAGTGAACGGGAAGATGTATTCACAATAAAATTCCCGTGGGAGATATGATCCGGTACCTGCACATTTCGTATTTATTTGATCCAATCTAAATTCTCCAGGATGTCTATTGCTCATTTCTGCTTACTCTAATCTCACAGAGCTGTGTGATATGCATAGAGACTCAAAAGACTTCACAACGCTTTCTTCATAGGTGAGCTCATACTTTACAAATAGAATTCAGTTTTGTGATTTCAAAACTGGTGACACTACGCATATGGAGGTCCTTATCTCTCCGTGTCACCAGTTATGACATCAACTGTAGTCTCAAATTTTGAAATCCTCCCTGACTTCTCTTGCTTGGAGAGTATGAGCTTACCTAGTAAAGAAATTGTCGAACTATTTCTCCGTCTCCATAGTCGTGAGATCATTTTTGTTGGGATCAATGTTCATTTTGATAAAGAAAAAATATCAATTGCATTTGATATCAAATTGTAGACAAATTCCGTCAATGAACTTGAAAGTGAATTTATTTTGAAGTCCCTTTGAAAAATACGGAATCAAATTCCACAGCAATTTTTATTAACGTACAAATTCTGCCTTCGTAGTTTTGATGAAAATTGCAAAGAAATTGTTAAGCGAAATTGCGTTTAAATTTCAATCTAAATTTAAATGTAATTGCGTAGGATTTTGTAAAGAACTATTGAATGAAATCGTGTAAGAATAGCATTAACTTTTGACACGAAGTAAATTTGCAAAAGATGATATAGAATTGGATTTGAAAAGTATTCAAAAATTGGTCATAAAAGTAATCATATGAGAGTATATTTAAGCTTTATTTGAATTCTTTCGTAAAATGTGTCAGAACTTTTACATAGTGAGAGTATTTTGGTATAAAATTGCACTCCAATAAACTTTTTCATGAAATTGTCTATTGGTCTAAATCAAATTTGAATCATTCCAGGTAACTAAACAATTTTAAAGGCACAGACCTCGCTGAGGTGGAAAACCCACAAGGTAAAGACTTGTAAACTCGTTTCTAAAACAAATCAAAATTTTGGTTCATGTGCACGCACTATTACAAAACTTTTTATATCCTCCAAACATTTCGATGGATACTTAATTGACATTTACAGTCCTGAATACTGGAAATTACTACTTCTGGCCACCGTTTTCACACACAAAAATGGTTCCATGTCATTTCTACTTATTTGTCGACAGTTGAATCCGGCCTTTGCGTTGGCGAATCATGATTCAAAAACTTTTCTAAATTGAGTTAGCACGCATGGTTGGACCACCTACGCATGTAACCCCTCAAAGTCACGTCACCAACAAACTTTACTTTTTCCCGTTTCAAATAAATCACAGAAAATAACTTTCTTCGTACCACCGGGCTCGTTTCACGGTAAATTTCGGTCACGGTCAAAAAATTGATAGAACGCCTCAGCAATTTTCGTTTCTACTCTGTGACGACATTTGACTAGGAAAGTAGAATTTCAAACTAATGTAAATTATGATAAATGTTACAGGGTGTTTCATCAGCATTGATCACGCTGTAAAGACGTGTAAATATCTGAGTTAAACATTAAAGAACACGAAAGACTGAAATAACTATCCTTACTTTCTCAAGAAAGGCTTTCGGAGTTTATTTTCGTCATTCTAAACAAAGTCAACAGAATTTCCAGGCTCGAAGAGATTAAAGTCGGACTCAATTATTTCGCAAGCTAACCTGGATTCTTGTGCTGAATTCTCTTTCGTTTAGAAATAGGCATGTACGACGTCTCTCAGAAGCAAAGCAAATCTTGAGGTTTAGGCTCAAAGGGGAGATGCATCAGAATTCAGTGGACTCACAGGGTCCCAGATGAGTTTGTGTAGTTTGTTGAATCAATTCGTAGCCAAGTAATTAAACTAGACTCTAAACACCAAATATCTTCTGAATCCCAAGCGGCACAACAAAACTAGGAAGTCGGCCAACCAGGAATTGAACCCGGGACCTTCTGCCACTTTACTGCCTTCTGTAATACTAGTTTTCCCATAATTAGCTGTCTTTTGTATATATTTGGCACCATGTACAAATTTCCCGAGGAAAGTGAAGCCAAGTGGGTTAGGTAAGTTGCTTTCTCCTCACTCCAAAAAGGAAAGGTTGTTTCTGAGTGATCAAAGGGACTTCAACAAAACGACAAAAACATATTTCTGATCCGTGACTAACTTTGTAAATCCAAAGGAAAGGACGAAAGTCCTAAATTGCCTGAGTCTTGCATAGAATGCCCACACATTACACTGAATTGAACACCAGAAGAGTCCCCACCGGCACAATTCACGCTCACATTATGTATAAAATCTTTTGAAATGCAAATATATTAAAATGTGTGGGTTCGTCTTTTTATGTAATATAATGTCATGGTTTGTATGCAAGGATTTTCAGAAATAAAGAGGATCACACATCGTCAAATGAGCCTTTGGGTTAGGGAGGAACGCTTCACCTATTTATTTTTACTCAACTCATCTCAATATAACTGCAAATCCTGTCGTATCGATTTTCTCGGTTTAATTCTTTTTTAATCAAGAAAGTGGATTTACAGTGTCAATTTGTTATTTATCCACGCATTATTTAGTCAAATGAGCCTTCTCGTATATTTCTATGAGGAACATGTCAATTAATTCGTATCGTAAAATCTTGTCGATCTTCCATAAGCTTTGCCGAACGTTTTTAGTGCCAGAAAGCCCCGCATTCGGGAGAAAAACTTCACCAATGAGAAAATGTGATCATTATATTAGTGTTACTCAGAATCTAGCCCAGCACTACCTTAGATTTATTAAAATGAAGGAGGACAACGAATGCCGTCTCTATCCGGATCGTGATCTGATGGCCTACATAATTAATTTTCACCTCAAGGCAATTCCCTAAATTCAATTATATTCTCCTTCTAGAACTCAATTTCCGGATAGTAAGGACTTTTTTTCAAGTGACATTCACTCCAACGACTAACCGAGTCCATGATGCCATTTACTTTCACCAGAAATAGAAAGATAAAAACAAAAACCAATTCTGATTCTCATTCTACTCATGACTACGTACAATTGTGACTTTCTCTAGTGGATGGTTGGAATTGCTTGTATCTCCGTAGACTGGCACACAGACTCACACAATCAACTCTCTTTCTTTATAGTGTAATTTCATCCGATCCAGTCCGAAGAATCGGATATTCGGATACGGACGGATATTGTTAAAATGTGCACATCAATCTCTGTTCACAAGAATCCATTCTCCTCTGCCCGCCTCAATTCTCTTCAACATTAATCATCTCCTTTCCTCTCTTCCTTCATCCTCAACATCCATGTAACATCTGCATCTACTTTATTACACAGTCAAGTATGAGTACAGGGTGGTTCATAAATCTTCATCCCCATTACACATCCCTAGCTTGAAATGACAGTATAAAATCTTATTTTACCTTATATCGTCCCATTATAACGTAAAACAGATAAAACGGTTTCAATTCGTAAAACATTATGAACCACCCTGTAAATAAAGTAAAGTAAAGCAAGCAGTAGGTAGTCGTACGACATAGTCGATCTCTGTTGGGATGGGATGGGATGATGCACGTGAATAAAATTAAACCCAATGTTTGCTCTCTTCCTCTCCTTTCTTTCTGCTACATCAAATATTGGGGCACATCACCCGTGCAAAAATTTGTCACTTGAACTTTTAGCTAGCTGATATTTTCGCATAATTAAGCTTGAATTATTCATCCGAAATTTAGAGGAAATTCTCTTTGAAATATTTTATAAATGGACTTGTCCAGGAAATCTGCATGAAGGGACACTGACAGAAATCGGGTCAGCATAAATTAAGGTGCTACTGACTCAATCTAGCGTAAAGTAATCGCTTTAGGCCGGAATAATCCCAACACGAGTGCAAAATGTTGAGGTTGAAATTTTAGGCCCTGTTGAGAGCATATTCTGTCCTAAAGCAACAATTCTGCTTCGAAAATCAAAAGAAACCGCAAATTGTTAGAAGATTTTAACAGAAGCCGCATCAAGGACGCTGCTCCAAAATTTAAACACAATTCGCCAGGAGCTCTTTAACAATTTTTGCAGATTCTGACCGAATCTACTTGAAAAGGAATTTAGAAGATCAAACGCGGCTTGGCAAAATTTGATATGGTTTTAGTTTTGGTGCTGGACTCAAAGAGATAAGTGATGCCCTCTGGTGTTGACATACTATGCTATGTAATACCGGGTGGTGAGAAGAGGGTCACACATTTGTTCTATTCTTATTTCTATTCCGATATGACTCCCAGCACTTATCCTTTTTTCGTAGATTAGTATTGATTATTAATTTTTCTATGTACACATTGGACATGGTATGGTAGACAAAGTCTTCCTTCCAGAGTCTCACTCTTACCGGAAAAAAGAATTCCAATTCCAATGTGGAATAGTGAAAGAACGAACATAACATAAAAAGATTTCTTGGGAGAGTGGAATTGAATTGTTATTTGACTCCCACATGCAATTGGGGAGATGGGGCATACGGAACGCACACATGGAATAAGAGTATTCACGATGGGCATGGCTGCCCCCAATCATACAAATTACTCTATTTACTAGAATCATTTAATTCAATCCTCCCTCCATACATACGGACAATCCTAATTCCGGAAGCGAAGCTAGTGATAGTCATAATAGTCCTCGACTTAATTAAGTTTACTGTCTAAATAAAAATTTATAATTTGGAACGTCCATGCATGCGCGTTCTACAAACCTAAATTTTAATAGGAATTTTCATAGGTCACACATAGTCACAAGTCCAAACTGATCAAATTTTTATCTTCAGCATAAAATCAGCTAACCTCCAGACCTTATCATACGGTGGACACTGAAGTTAGCTTTTATACAAACATAGTTCGTCCCTACTACTAGGGGCACACTCTCTAAACCAGTTGAAAACACAATTTCTAAAAACTATTTAATATTGCATATTAATTAACTACAGACAAAAAATATTCACCTGATCTTCTCTGCGGCTTGACACGTCGGTCTAAGTTGAGACTGTCAATTCTTATTAAAAATTAAATAGAAGTTTGACCATTTAGTTTAAATAAATCTTTCCAACTTTCACCAACATGCACGACTTTCTAGACTTCGTCCTGACTTTTCAGTTCCACTCTACCCGAAAACTTCGAAAAGACTGAGAGACCACTTTTGAGATTCCGGGTATTTATCTCTACCAGATAACCCGAGCTTACTTGCCTCTCTTGCGCTAACCAAGCTCGTAGTCCAACTCTTTTTGGGTTGAGTTGAAAGGTTGAAATATAGTGCTATTTATTTTCATTGCAGCGCTGCGCTGCGCTAAATACATTATACATACACAAAAGCGCACTTCAATATTTTCCATCCATTCTGGTCACTATACCTGTGCTACCGCACGTGCACTTACTGATTTTTCAATGGAGGATGTGTATTTCTGCAGTCATTTATGAAGCACGCTTTGGAGTCTTTCATTTGAAAATTTAATATCTATTTTATGTTTTTAATCGAATAAGATGGTTTTTCCTCGCATTCCTAAAACTCGTTGACAACAGCGAAGATTGAAGAGTTAATTTGCAAGATCAGATAAGCAAAAATGGCAGAGTGACTAGATTTCAGCAATTCACAAAAGTTTCGAACGTTCTTTTCTTAGTTTACTTTGATCTGAATCCTCCTGAGTGGGTGTTCGTGCGTGCGTTAGTTGTAAAACAACTTGACTAGGACGAGGACTACTTCATTTGACTTTAATTAGGTTTTTGAGACTAATTACAATTTGAAGAGTGACAGGGAGTCTTGTCACAAACAGGTTTCGCATTCCAATCCAAACCCAAAATCCGACCATTTCAGAATGACAGTGACAGGAACGCAAAAACTTTCTCTTATTAGTTCTCTCTCGTCACTAACACAAAATTCCGCCGAATTTTAGTAATTTCTCAAAAGTTTCCAAAATCCAAATGACCTTGTTTGCTTGGAATGCTCCAAACACACACATACGTACGTGACGTGCTTAATCGTATGCGTGTAAAACCGCGTTTACCTGTTACCGCTTCCAATTTGATGCACGCTGTGGCTGTGGTCGAGGTTTCATGAATCCTCGACAGTTTAATTGTCAGTGGTTAACCTTTAACCTTGTCGGA
This sequence comes from Protaphorura quadriocellata, assembly GCA_034698945.1. Classification (NCBI taxonomy): domain Eukaryota; kingdom Metazoa; phylum Arthropoda; class Collembola; order Poduromorpha; family Onychiuridae; genus Protaphorura; species Protaphorura quadriocellata. Next base: position 5,874 of record JAQGCA010003271.1, on the reverse strand, counting down.
CGGGATTTAATTGAAAGTCAAGTCGCAATATGGCTGGCTGGTTGTGGTCGTTCCTATATTTGTATTTACTGTACACGGCAACTGATACGTAATCTTCGGATTACATGGCTGCATGGCTTATTGAAATTCGAACGGCCTTGCTAATATATATGAAATCGATTCTGAATACTTAGTGAATGGTGACTGTAAACGACCTCACCAGAATTCGGACAAAGTATATCAGCTTTAAGTTTAAACACAACGCTGAAAACTCTAGAAAGCTGGTTAAGCTCGTAATTTAGACTAACATTGATGTTTGCATCCAAAATTGCTAATTTCTCAACACGGCGCTCTTTTCATTCCTTGTTAATGTTTGAAATTTTTTTGAAATTTAAGATTTCAGACGCTAATACGAGTACAACATTTCTAACGAAGTTTTTAATCCATCCCACAGGACTGTCGTGTGTTACCTATTCCTCGCGAGGCAGAATGCCACTTACAATTACAATTTAGAGTCATATTATTATAAAAAAAACTAGTTTGATGGCGAGTGAGCAGGAAATAGTAGCCAGGGCCAGGTGCGAACACGTAAACTACAATAAAATTTAATTGTTTCTTCTCTTTCGGTTCTAATAATTCGGACTCACATTATTTATTTCCTCATTTAAAAAATTAATAATGGAAATGCTTCACCCTAATATTCATTGGGGGTAGGGGGCAGATTACGGTAGTATATTGAAGTGAGTAGGTAATGCTGACTGAGTAAAATGTCAAGGAAGTCACATAACGCGAATAGATCGAGGCCAACCTATCCACACTGAAAACCTTTTGCATGTAGATCACAAATTAAGTCTTCCTTATCAAAATAGACGTTGAAGATATGTAGTAAGTAACCATTTAAGCCTCTGGTTATCGAATTCTCACTCTATCAGCTCTACTGATTATTAAATTTTAAGCCTGAATTGATATCAGCGAGATAACTCATCTCTGAAGACGTCAATCTAGCGGCTAACGTCGTAATGATGTTTAGACGGAGGTTATTTGAGTACTGTACAGTGCGAACAACTGGTCATATTAATGAATTAGGAAGCATGGACCGAGCAATAATTAAACCAGAGATCTGAAGGAATTACCCTGACATTCACTTCACTTTGTCCTCCGAATCTTTACACGTAAATTGGTTTCCTTGTAATTCTCGAAACCGATCTGATTTCATGAGTCAGAGTGAAAATCAGAGTTTTTGCTTTACAAATAAAAGGGAAATCCGATCATCAGTAAAAACCCTGGATCATATTCAGTCATCCATTTGAATTCGTGCGTTTCACGTTTGTTTGCACAGACTACCCTTCTTAAATCCCATGTATTCTCATATGACACGACTTTTCGTGCCTGGAATTGGCTTTGCTGTAATTCTACCTGAATATTCCAGGAATAAAGATTCGACGTGTGTAAATTAACCAGAGGCATGAACGAATTCAACGAATCTGATAAATCAACTCAGATTCAGGTCACATACTAAGTCAAGTTTGTATCTGATGAGTGGGCTAAATGTACGGGGAAAGTCCGAGGTGGTTCATAACGGTTTACTTCCAATAAAATGAGATACACATCACGTGGAGTCTATGTATTGACCAAATGTTATGAACCACCCTGTACAATAACGATGACACCGCAAGTATTGATACTGATAATTCTGAGTGCTACTATGTAAATAAACAAACCGCACTGGACCGTTCGATATATTAGAATAGCCTACAGAGGAGTCCCTAGAAATTCATTTCTATGTAAAGTATGTAATTACTAACATTCCAAGCACAATTGCAAATGCAAACTCAACGAAAATGTGAATGTGTGCGAATAATTAGCCTTCAAAAGGGTATGTCTCTCCGACTCTCAATGTTTGGAATTCATGTGTAAGACTAATATGTGTTTATTAATCAAATTTATCATTTGTTCTAAGTTTCGGCCTTTGAAGAATAGAAATACATACCTCGTGTTGCTCAAAGAATGCGACTCGGCAATTTTGTGTCTATTTCATCTGTCCATGTGTGGTATTCTGCATTATAAATTTTGAATAGAAAGTGAATAATTTTGGACTACGTGGAATTTGCATAATTGTGCTAGTTATTGAATTGGAATATTCCGAATTGTTTCGTCAATCCTATTTTGTATAGGCGCTGAATAGTACATTTTTTAAAGCTTATATTTCAAGGAAGTATGAATTAAATAAAAATAAAAATTATGATTAGATCTGTCCCATAATGCCATCGAAACATTATTACTTGACTAGTAATATATATATTATACTTTTATTATATTTGCGATAATTTGCATTTTAAAGAAATTTGCGAGCGTCATTTAACAAAGTTTTCCATTTGATTTTTCTCGGGAGTACGGAGGATGGAAGTATTTCTGGCGATTTTAATTTGTAAACCTTGGATGGGGTGGGAATGAAGAAAACAGTCCTCAGGGCAGATAGTAGATTTGGCCGTATGATAATCGCTTGACTTTCTAGATAACTTTCGAGAAGGTATTACCCCGAATATTTTGACCGTATGATAGAAACACATCGGTCTGTGATGTCATGAATGCGACACAGAGTCTTGAGTTTTTTTGAGGAAATGAATTTTATCTGTGTAGTATAAACTCAACATATGAGGTTGTGGGAGTGATGGACCACCCTGTGCAGTCAAGTTGCAAATTTTCCCTCCCTTGAATAAAAGGAGCATGAAGGATCCCGACCCGACCTAAATCCAGCAGATCTATTTTGCAAGGGCATAGCCTGGACTGACTCAGTATAATGAGATGGTGAGAAGCAGAGAGGGTGTTATGAAGCACCCTGTACAGTCACATGGCAAATATTTCACCCGAATCCGAATCAACGAGGATAAGGAATCCTGACCTAAATCTACCCAGCTGCACGGGACTGCACTGCACTCTGACCAAAACCTTTTTGTAAAATCCATTCAAGTTGACACATTTTTGAACAAATTCTCACTCGGATTGTTGTAATTCATATTTTCTATTGCACTTTACCACAGAAGAGATGGCGTATGATTTATGACAAGGGAAAGGTCCCAGTCGGAGTGGTCTAAAGTGGTCCGTTTGATTATATTTTGATAAAAAGCACTCAAACAATAGTCTGAGAAACTCCCTATCGTTTGGACTTGGACCCCCGTCCGTCCGTCCAAACCTCCAACAACTGCCATAAATTGTGTGAATGTCACATTTCCTTCTGCGACTAGGAAAGGAAATCGTTGTGAGAACACGAATTTATTTGCAAATTTATGTCCCAACTTGCTTCCCCTCCTGTGGACCCATGAATTATGGGAAAAGAATGAATTGTATCTCCACTTTCTATCTCATACTATCGCCATTTCCATAAGATATTCACATTTCATTCTATTTCACAGAATATTCAAAACTCTGCATGCCATCCCTTGGCGTGGCCACTGCCATAACTCTTAATGCATTTAAATAAACTTTGATTTTATTTTCAAGAGAATTTTTTAACAAGTTTTCGACGTCAGTAATTGATTGATGGCCAAACAGTTAAGTACCTAAAAGTTAAAAAGTTAAAATCCAAAAGAACTTCGAACTTTGACCCCGAACCAACCTAGTTAAACATATCCTGAATTGACCTTACTCATTTCAAGACGGCATTTGCTGACTTTCTGAATTTCTATATGATTTCGGGGTTTCCCTGAATTTCGGGGCTTGACAGTAACATATACATAATATTAGTCCAAGATCCCTGGCCTGAACAAAAAAAATTATCAATTAAAAAAAAAACGTATTAAATGTCATTCATCGTAATGCGAAGTAAAATATCGCCGTAAATTCCTCTTCCAAGATATTGTGTTTGTTTACATTTCGGCCAGGGGGGTACTCCTAGTAGTAGGGAGAAGGAAATAGGGTAATAAGAAGCTACTGTAACTCCAAAAAATAATGCGTATAACACAAATGTTTAGAGCAATTTTGAATTTTGAAAATTGTCAACGTGAGGCTAACTCGCAAACCCTGGCTTTTTGCATATCAATCCTCTAGTATTTCTCGCTTCACATTAAATTACTTTTCAAAAGACCAGAAAAGGCATTCTGAGAGATTATTGGAATTAAAACCCAGTATAATTACGTTACGTTCAGGAATAATAAGTTCTAGATTACACTTAATTAAATGAAGCCCAACTTTGAAGAACTGACTTAGAGATTAATTCATCTATGCATATTTTGATCTCATAAAGGAATGAGAAGACCGATTTTGAATTGAATGAAAAGCGTTTGAAGTTTAAGCCAAAATAGAAACTTATTAGATTTCCTTGATATTGTCTAATTATTACGGATTCAGGGCGTGCAGTTCTTCAGCTAGGAATTAATTATTTAATTCCCATAATCTAATATTATACCCTGTAACAAACCCGAACGAATGAGACTGTGGAAATTCAAATAAATTCCTTAGACTCACAACTCATATTATTCAACGACGACACACGTTGCACTGAATAATCATCCAAAATTAATGAGAGTCGTTTCGTTCCTAATTAGAATTGAAAGAGAATGAAATCGAAATGGGCAAGGACACGAGTGTCGCGTGTACAGGGTGGTACATAACCCTATGTTATCCTTACTACAATTTACATAGATGGTATGTTTTCCATTTAACCAGAGGGAAGTGCCCCTTGTAGTAGGAGGAATTATAAATCTCCAATTTAGCCATTGGCCGAAGGAAGGTACCCCTAGGAACGGCGAAACCTCAAAGACAAAATACTATGAGCCACCCTGTGTACGTCGTATACAAATATCACTATTCTGTTGTCCATTGTTTATTTTACTTTAGCATTTGAGTGAAATGTTTTCCTATACTTTGTAGTATTTCGATGTGTACATTGGGCTGTCATTCTGACATTTGTACGAGTCAAAGTCAACCTGTCATTCTCATTTGTTTATTCACGTCTAACTGTCCTCACACTTGAGACGCACTTGAGTCGAGTGTCGAAAAGTATTTTCCATCCTTTCTTTGTCTTTCAAAATATTCTTGTTTGTTTTTCTGGAGCTAGAGAAAACCTTGGTGCACGTAAAATCAATATAAAGACGCAAAAACTTGAAGTTAATTGAAAATAAGATGTTTGCACGTTCATGGCTTGCAGGCGTCCGTGAACGTACAGGGTGATTCAATGCAGTAGTAAACAGAGCAAGGCAACCAGATGTTTTATTATTTTGTCATATTTCTAGGGTTGTGAGAGCGGTCCTCTTGGTTACGACAGTTTATTCTGAAATACTAAAGTGCTGCATTTATTTCTCCTTTTGGAATGGCAGAGCGAAGTACATGAATAGAGTGAGATACGTACATATGTAATCTGCGGCTAAACTTATGTCTTGCATTTCAGAATTGCAAATAAAAAATGCATAACAATCTACAATAAATTGCAGACGCTATTTGACTAAATTAGGAGTTTCGGCTCCTGAGTAAAGTAGTTTAATCTTCATAGTTATAAATGATGAAATATGATAGAGATTTGGTCTCTGGATTGCAAGATTACAAATGTCAAACTTTGAAATTGAGAAGGGAAAATCATGGGATGTAAACAAATTACCAAGACCATCGAATAATGCTCTAGAACTGCTGCCTAACAAACGGCGGATGAATTAGTATTCTTAATTCAGTGGTTTCATCGACAGGTTCCCAGAAGAAATACATAGGATTGGGTAAAAGTAGCTCAGTGCGACCGTATCATTTCTCTGAGTGGAGTGTTCGATCCCTCGGACTGGGAATATCCAGAATTGCACCGGTTGTGTTGTGAAGTAAGACAAATTAGCCTAATACGAGAAAATTATTTTCCAGTTTTACACTTTGTAAACCTTGAGACATTCCTATTAACGTTCCGCCGTAGCCGTA
>JAQGCA010003270.1:0-12120 GCA_034698945.1 Protaphorura quadriocellata | reverse complement strand
AGATTCATTATTTAATTTCGACTATACGACATCCTCCTTGTCGGGGTAGGCTTGGATGTTATTTCATTAAGGGAAGGGTTCCACCATGGGCTTGAATACCAGGACCGATCTGGAGAAAAATTAATCGCAAATTAATTAAAATTGTATTTAAATACTTCATCCGATAATTTTACAATTAGTCGATTCTCATGTAGAATCAACAGCAGCTATAATGTATTGTGTATTTTTAGGCCTAACAGATGACATGGGAAAACTCTTAATTAATTTTAATTACCAGTTCGGAAGGAATTATTGTAGAGCTTAAAATTATGTTTTAATTTTTCTAAAAAGAGATTTCTGTTGAAATAAATTCGTTACAAAGTTGGAAATACAAGTTCCGTAGAACATGGAATTACATAATATGTTTGTGTGGCTTTCCTATGTCGCATTAAGAACTCTACAATTTGTTCTCGCGTGAAGCTTTTAATCAGCTTTGTAAATAAATGAAAAGCATGTATGTAGTAAAGTCGCCAAAATCAAGCATATGATTCCGTTTGATCGGCTTAGAGTATAGCGCGAAACAAGCAACGTTAAAAACTATATGAATGATATCTATGATGATTATTGATGACCACGTTCACGTATTTCAAAGCCTAGATCTCTCATCATAAAAGCCAACTCTTAAAGCACAATTAAATATTAAGGCAATACATTTTACAAAATCCGCCAGTTCATTCAGAGAAAAGAATTCCCGAGTTCCCTGTTGGTCTGAGAAGAAATAGAATGTTCCATGGTCGGTTTTAGAAATTTTGAAATGACGTACTCTGTCATCGTTGGGTCTATCAAAAATAGACAAATTATAATACAGAATCCCAACAAACAGCATTAGAATTATTTTAATGTTTTCTTCCAGACGAATTACCTCTTGAAGGTAAGAAATAATCCATTAGACGATTTCCTTATCAGAAATAGTTTTCTAGGATTGTCTAGTAAGATAGTCTCAGCCTCCAAAGACTTGCAATAAGACTTCCCAACATACCTGATACGCCGGGATTTAAATAACCCGTTGAAATGAATTAATGATATTTTACGTGACTAGTAGTCTGTTAATTTTTGGCATTAATTACCTTACCAAGGATTTGGTTTCATATCGATCATATTTTCGGAGACAAGACCAAAAGTGTGATTCAACTCCGCCATGTACCATTGTGGATCATCTTCTTCTTTGTCCATGACCTTGTATCAAATAGTAATTGAAGAAATATAATATCAATGTTTTATAGTAATTCGGATTCTTTGATATGCATTTGATAGTTGTCTGCGGTGTGGTTAAATTATCATAAATTGAAGGGGTTCGACCTAATTAATTACTACATACCTTAAGAATGTCGCCTTTTTTAAAGGATAACAAATCATGACTATCTGTCTCCACGTCCCACTTTGCCACAGCCTCCATCAGAAATATATTTATCCAATTTTAACACTAATGGACAATTTTCTTAATTATTAACTATTCCAACTATGCGGACAATGCAGGAGTAATATACTGAATTATAAATGCGTATGGGTCTTGCTCTACTGCACTGAATTACTCGGATATTGGTTTAAATGTCCGTCGGGTGTGGTTTTCCTCTGTCATTTTCATACTCAAATTAATTTTGTATTGAATAATACTCAAATATTCCGGGGAGGAATAGTTAGTACTGACTAGAAATCAATAGATATTTCGAATACAACGATGCCCTTTAATCAAACATGAACAGTTTAATAGATTTACGTAATTTTTTAATTATTAATATTTTTGAAAGTTTTCGTCACAGTGAAGCTGTTTGTAATGGATGACCAGACCATGTGGCATAAATTAAAAACCTAGTTGACTTGCGAAATATAAATTTCGAAATTGTATCTCATGCAAAATGAATTAAAATATCTAACCACGCGAACATTTTTGAGAGAACATTCGAAACAAAAGGCTGCATTTATTTGTTCCACGTTGTTTTCTCCCGAATTTTATTTTAAAAATTTCTGAGATGAGAGCTTGTAATTCCTATGGAAGTCGAGATTCCGTGACACCTCAGACAAGCGTGGTTTGCAAAATCATTTTCAAAGTTTAACTCGTCAGTCGATCATGACGAACGACAAGGATTTTGTCAACTAGCGATCGTGTTTTGTAACTAAAACAGAACATCCTTTTTCTAAAAGAATCACTTTTATTTTTATTAGTCCCGGTTAAGTAGTTAAACGTCAGAGGCAGGCTCTTATCATTTCGCTATCTGCTACATACATTCTTATCCGGCACTTATTAGATGAAATGTTCAATCCAAATCTAATCAGGTATACATACAATTCAATCTATCCAAAAAATTTCAGATCAGATAAATTGAAAATTATTTTACCTGATATCTGATCTGACCAGAGCCTTAGTTGAGACCTAACCTGAATTGACATTAGTGAAGCTGCATTTTCCATACTTTTTGAAATTTCAAGGAATATTCGGGATTTAACGGTGACATAAATTCAAAAGTAATACCATGTCTACAGGCGATTTATTTTGTGGTCAACTTTGCACAAACTGGGGAATTTGACACACAAAACCTTTGCGGAAAACACGCTATCGATGATTTGCCTCCCGTTTTCAAAATTCCGAAGAAAATTTCTCGACCTTGGAGTGTTGACCATTTCCTGTGCAAGTCTGACCTCTGTGGCAATGGTGAATGGAGTCAAACATGTAACTCGTACAATCTCTCATAGTCCAATATGTTCACAAAATAGAGGAGGCGCTACGATGAGACAAAGGTCAATCTGCCATACAGCACCAACAAGGAAAATGTCCTTTTCTAGAGAAATTATTACCCAAAATTCAAAATCAGCGTGCCGCAACTTTTGAGCCGGTTATGCTTCTGGTGTCATTTTACAGATGGTAAGAAAAATTCGAGATAAATGAATAAGTTGGTCGCTTATTGAAACATATTTTTGAGTTTGTATTATGAGTATTTATGAGGTCCTAGACGGTTGATCCCGAGGTACCAACCATAAGCGGTTGTGACATATCTGTGAATCAATCGCTTCACCGTTCAGATTTGCATTTGTATGGAGAGGTTTTTTTCTAAAATATTATTAACAATGTGGGTATGAAAACAAGAAAAGTATGACAAAATTGGTCATGCTGACCAAGATTTTTCAAAATTTGAAAAACAACGTTCCAAGTTGTCAGGAATGGTGACGACGCGACGCGATGCGACGATTATCCTTAAGAAAACAGAATTTGTAGGCTCTTTAAATAAGGTAGACTAGCCAAAATAGGATCACACAGACCGTATTCAGAAATTATGATTATTTTATTTTGAAAAATATAAAAATTCCGACATCATTATTAATTTGGAGATTTGCTTAGGAATTGCAATTCCGTTGGAAGCCAGGAACGTTGCCACCTTGAGGTCCTAGAGTCAAACCTTAGTATTGTTCGTGGATTACAGAGTGCGCAAAGAATTTATCGACTGAATTTTGAGTTCTGAGGAAGAGAGAGTTCTTCACCGAATTTCCCATCCTGTAAGAACAGATTCTCAGAAGTTGTTGGCCTTTTCAGGTCTACGTCCGGAATTTGGAAAGGATCAGGAGGATGCACAAATAAAACTAGACTGCCTTTCCTCAAAATTAAAAAGAAAAACGTTTCAAAAATCCATAGCCCATAGGAATGCATCACAAGTCAATTTTACGACTCTACGGTTTTTCCCTCATTCCTCGAAAATTATGTCTGATTTTATTCAAAACGTACATTTAGTTTTTCATATCACATTTATTGATATAATTTGGTGTCTGTCTGATTAAATAATGGAATGTGCAGGACGGGACTGAACATGAAGAACAAAACAAACAAACAAACCAACAATTTCCTTAACATGGTGTCTTATATAGTAGAAGTCTCCGAGTATACAAATGATAAAATTTTCAAAGTAAGCAAAAATTATATAAAATTAGCTATTAGTGTTTCGAAAATACTATTCCAAAACATTTTGAGTAATTAATTGCTAATATTAACCCCGCTAATAGACAGAAGTGGGTAACTTCATACCTATAGGTATGTCTGAATGCAATAGGTTTGCACTCTTATTAAGAAACAAACAAACAAACAATATATTAGTCCTGACTGACACGGGGAATTATTTTGTTCAGAAATACATGATTGTCACCCGAAATAGGAGTGACAAGTAACAGTACATAGGTCTAGAAATGACATTGAAATAAGGGTATGAATATAAGAGACACCCTTTCCTGTAAAGTTTGTGAATTGTGCCTTGGACGGATACCCCTTTCTGGGGCTTTATAGTTCGTGGAACCCCTCTCGAGGCCATTTGGAAGGTATCTCCCCACCAAAGTGAAGAGATACAGACATGTGGTATGGATTCTATGGATTGGACAGTACTCACAGAGTACCCCCGTCTCGTAAGGTACTCTTTCCTACGCTCTCACTCTAAACACTCGTCCATAACACCAAACGTTAACATCCATTCCCATGGATCTCATCCAGTCCCGCGTCTAACCATTGGCCCAACCTCTCATTTATAACAGTTCATTCTCAAAAGAAAGACTACATTTGATGGATGATATATAAAGAAAAATTGGCAGAAGAGTGCTTAGAAATAAAAATCAAATATTTCGGCCAACATAGCATTCTGGCTCCGCGAAAACATGGAACACTATGTTTTCCTTTTCGCTTTTTATGCGAAAAAACATAGAAGTTCTTTAAATGGAGGTTTCCGATAGAGGGAGAGGGTTAGCCGGAGGTACCGTACCCTATAAATTCACAATGAGTAGGGGTCAGATAGTCCAATATTATGAAGAGATTATGAATAACGCTCAATCAGCCTCACAAGTATTCTAACAAGGACCCCGTCCGTAAGGGCATGCTCAGAAAACTCCCAAAATGGCTAAAAGTATTGTCAAAATATTAATTAAAATTGGTTAATAATGTACAATATTATGTGGCCCATCGTCAGTTGGTCTAAATCATCTAATTACGATTGAATATGTAGAGTTCAGGTAGTCGAAGTCGATATATGTAATGTAGGTAAGCCTATCCTTATGGATGTGCCCAAATGATATTTTCCGAAGTATGTAAATTACCCAAGGATCTGGACCAAAATATATATGTATTTGGAATTTCTCAAAATCATCCAAAAATCTGCATGGAATATGATTAACTGATGATAATAATCTATGATTATGAATAATTCTCACCAAGCCCCAAAATTATTGCTAACAAGTAAGTCCATCGCATCGTTAAAGACAAGGTCGAAAAATGGCAAAAGAAATCTGGGCAATCGCAAAATCACCCAAAATATAACTTAGTTTTCGCAATATTTAATTACGACTGAATAGAGTTTAGTTAGAACAAATTACATTACTAGCAAGGAAGCCCTTGCGGGAAAAATCAGAGGAAATGGTGAAATACTTGGGAAAATGTTAAGTAAAATTGGTCAGAGCGGTATAATAAGTACTGCTGAGTTGGGCCTCGTTGTGAACCGCCACTGATGACTCAACCCTTTGAGTATTCCAAGCTTAGAGGTCTTATAGGTTTGGAAAAAAAATAGGGGGAATTGAAGTTCTGGTTATTCGTTGGAATCCTTCAGTCAGTGAGTTGCTGGTGAAGGAGGCAGTGAGTTCCAAAACTTGTGTTCCTCCGACAAAGTTTTTTTCTTTCTTCATTCCTTTTTTCCCCTCATTCTTCTAACAACAATTACCAATTACCAATATCAATTACCAATACCCATCACTAAGAACCCTCAAGGAAAAAACAGCCAAGAAAAATCATCAAAACTACAGAAAAAAAACAACCACTTTGAAACTTTGGAACTCAACCAGTAACTTACTGTAACAACTTTCAAAAAGATAATTGACGAGAGAAATTATTTGGAAAGGTTATATAGAAAGAAAATGAATAGAAAATCTTAAGAAAGGATCCCCCAGTGCGTCCGTGTCGTGTGAGTTTAAGCAAAATATCAACAATTTAATTAATTTTAGTTGGAACCGTTACCGTTAATTACTTTAGACTTTTTGACAAGTCCGCGAATTTATACACACACACGTGTTTGTCAAAAATTTCTTGACATATCTCTGAAAAGTGAATCGAAATCGGATAAATCGAATCTTTGTTATTCAAGTTGAAGTGGGAATAAATCGGCGGGTAATTAGTGGAAAAATTGTTATTAATTATTGGAATGTCGACTTTGGCGGGGCCAACGGCCACAGCACCCATGCTCGGCGTTAATCACCATCACGGACACCATCATCATGGTCATCATCATCAACAAGCAGTTTTAGCCGCCGCTTATTTTCATAACAATACTTCGAATTCAGGTGGAAATAATGTTGTAGGGATTGGAGGCGGGAAAAATAATGCGGCCGTAGTGGCCGCTGTTGGCTCAGCCTATCATCACGGTCTCACACACAACGGTCACGGCGGGTTGACGACGGCCACGCCGTCTAGTAACGGTGGAATTATGAATGGAAGTGGGGGGTCAAGCAGCAACAGTAGTGGTGGGAGTAGTAGCAACAATAATAGCAGCAACAACAACAATAGTGCCAGTGCTAGTGGATCTGACCGCTCATCACCCGTCGATGTACAACCTGACCGCCCAATCGGCTATGGCGCTTTTGGCGTTGTCTGGTAAGTAACGCCATCTCTTTACTTTCTACCGTCATTCATATCCGACATTTATCACAATCGGACTTGGACATCTTTTCGGTCATAGTTATCGCGGTTATGGTTCGAAACATGCAATCTACTTCTACTTGGATATCACTTTAGCACCCTGACATTGTGGTCATGAAGGAGCACATTACTCCGAACATACTGGGAGACAATTAACATTCAGAAAATTATGATCGTTGTAGCCTCTGTGGTCATGAAGCACTCGTTTTAACGGCTGAAATATGCGCGATACTTTGATGAAGCTTACGAAAACTGTGTCATTGTTAAATTACAGTCGAAAACCCGACTGGGTTAAGTCCTCTTCAGAAAATTTTAACTGATATCAGCATTTTTTAAGATTTTCTGCAATCTTTGAGGTGAAATTAGCTATTTTGACACCTTTCCCGTAGAAATTGTATCAATCCTTACAGTTGACAGTGGTAGCGTGTATCTCTTTGTTGTTTTGTTTTGTTTGTTGTGGTGACTGTATCTGCATGTACATAGACATAGGAAGGATCAGGTAAATAATGTGAAAGTTTTTCTTTACGTTTGTTGAAATAAAATTGCGTGCGTGGAAAGATCCATGCCTGCATGGTTGCTGCATAATATTGGAATTGTTTTCCATAATGGCCTAAGGGCAAAAACCCAAGTATCAGTAGAAGTAAAAGTAATGCAAAGCAGGAAGAATTTTGTCTTACATCTCAACACTCACAATTCTTTCCTCTTTTTTCTTCTTGTAAACTCCTTTTGGATTCCTTTCCATTATTATAATCTGCAATCATACAAATAGATATACACCTGTAGGCTGTAATTGTAATTGAATGACAGGAAACTATGGCAACACAGCCAAATTCCTGAAATCCTTCCTGATCTGCATTCTTAGCAATCTGGAATGAGGGCGAGTACTAAAGATAATTGAAATGCCGTATGATAAAGTGGATAAAATTGTTTACATTGAAAGTGTGAAATCACTTTGCAAATATTTTGGTTTGAAGTCAATAATATTTTAGAATTTGACGGTGCGGTATTCTTTTTGATCAGTTTGACCGATAGCCGATTGCTCAAGTCTTTGGACGTTGTTGTTTTTTGTTTTTGTCCGATTATTGTGACAACAATGATACCTAATCGTTTGGTCGTGTCTTGCGAGCCGGAGCCCAAGTGAAGTGCTTTAGAATGTCGTCGTAATGTTTTTTAGTACTACGAACAGAACAGAACAGATTGACATTGAATGACAAATCAGCCGAACCCATCAACACAATTTTATTACATCACATCAGATTATTCAACCAAGGCAGGCAGGGAAGCAGGAATTTCCCTAATGTCATGTCTGTAGGGATTTTATACAAAAATCAGGAATTCAAATCGATACTATCAAATTGTCTGGTCCTAGAGTTCCTCAGGCTATGAATGGGTTACTCAACTTATCAGGAATGAATTTAAATTCACCGACTCGTCTTTTTACTCTTTTTTTGCCTGCGTTTCCTGGAGTTTCTACATTTGTATGGGCATTCTATTATTTTAAACATTTTTTGCTGGAATAGCTTGTCCAAAAGACCTTGCCAATCGGGCATTGGTCTTTGGACCCAGTCCTTGTATTTTTAATCTATCGGATGCACATTAGATTCAGAGATTCTTAGTCGGATAACTTGTAGCCAAAGAAAACTGCTTAAATTCCATTGTAATTGCATTGAGTAACACTGGGTCGTATTATTGAGGAATTTTAGGGCAGTTTTCCCTATTGTGCCCTACATTCGTAGTTACCGTAGTTTGGTCATCAAAATATTTTCCTTTAATTTGTGTGGTAACCAGGTTAAGGTTCATTTACAAATGACCTAATTTTCTAACGTATTTAATAGAAATTTGTAGGGCAAGTTAAGTTCAAGATATAAGGAAATAAAATAATATTAGTCTAGGCCCGACCAACCCGACCTGACACTGACCTATTTCTACTCCCCAAAAATAATTCTAACTGGAAATTGTCTCTGAAATTTAGTAGTGCATGAATTGAGTCAAGTGAAGAGTGACGTCACGGTGAGTCAAAAAGTGACATGGTACGATAGGGTTAGTCAAGAGTCAAGAGTAGATCAATTCCTTGAAAAACTTGAACAAGATACTATACATAGATTAGATTCATCAGACATGGACAGTCTATAATTTTTTTTTCTTCATTTATTCAAGGATTTTTTAATTTACTAAGAAAAACTTGAATGAAAAATAACCGGTTCACCGCGTTCAGAGCTCACTATTGAAAATTTAAAACCCACTGGGTTGGAAGACGAGGAAATTACACTGTATATAAGTAACATGGATTAGAATAATGCAGAACGACGAACAACCATGTAGGCGCATCCTGATTATGAACAAAAAGTTAATTTTCAAGGAAACAAAAAGAAATATTTAGAACGTAACCCTTTGGGTCAAAAAAAGACGGAGCAACTCTCTTTATTTTCGGGAAAATCTATTTACAATATTTTTGGAAACTCGCAGGCAGGTGACTTTGGGTCCAATATCCAGATTTATCCTTGGTTAGGGTAGGTACCGTACTGTACTACTCCTTGTTTGTGTCCTACTTATTTTTATGATTAAAAATAACCACATCCCAATTTACACTCTACTTTGTGGGATAGGATTCCTTTTTTGCAATTCCGACCGACCGGGTAACATTCACATACTTTATTCTTTCACCACCGCGTCGGTTTTTCTAGTTCATCAGATCTAGATCTAAATCTAAATCTAAAAATCCTTGAGGGCCAACATGATTCCATTTTATTTTGTACATACTCATTGCTGACTCAATGTCTAGACATTCCTATCCTTCCGTTTGCTCATGGGATTTAAAACTCCTCAGTTGTGTACACATGATTCATTTAAAAATACCTACTCACACGGTGATCATATTATTTGTGTTTTTTAAATCATTTAAAACCCTAGCTCTTTATGGACGTCAAGTGGGAATGCTGATTGAGTAAATCTTTATTTCTAAGCATTTTATGCGTTCGAAGACTTGTGAGTCATCTGAGGTCATACCCCACCGTCTCAACTCTCTGGTTCAATCGCAACTTGAGACGTCTAATTCTGCAATGTCTGAGTTGAACTCGTTAATTAATTGAAAAGCATGATTTTTATTCTTATGAATATTCCGTCTTTAGTAGTCCTGACCATCCTGTTATTGTACAGAGACATATCATATGTTTTTATCAATATTATATTGAGTACATATGTCCTGATTATCAATTCTTGTCTCATTACATGTTAATAGCCTTCAAGCTTTGATTTTTTGAAAAGAAATCAGGCAGACTGACCTGACCACTCATAGTCTCATATTTTATTTGGTAGCTTGGGAAAATCAGTGCAGTGTTTTTGAGAATAGCCTGGCCTGGCCAGATATCTCATATGACCATATCTATATTTTTTTTTGTATATGTAAGGGAAGGAATACTATAAAGGGTCATTTGTTGAGCAGATGGACGGAAGTTTGACGCGCATTTTGTCAAGGGAAGTCATTGACAGTTGTTAAGACCGACAGGGGTGAGGGGGGACATGGGGGGTATTAGGGTTCGAACATAAAAATGAAACCCGGACGGTTATTTTGTAGCTTGGGCAACGGCCGCTTAGCCCTATCCCAATGAATGACTACCAGGGGTAATAATATGATTTTTATTATCCGGGACCAGGCCAAAGCCATATATTCGTCAATCGTCAAAGTATCGCTTCTAGCAATAATGGCCGCAAATATGATATGACATGACATCGATTTTTGGGGAACATTTTTTGCACTCAACTTCTTCCAGCTTTAGGATTTTAATAAAAAAAAATTGATCGGCAGGTGTTAGACAAAGGGATTTAGTTAAATAGTACATGTTATGAACTTTGGAATACATTCTTTGAATGAATGGGATTTCATTTGAAGTGGATTTTTACAGATGAACTTACCTGAGTACGCACAGAGGCATATTAACTTACATAATTTATTGATTCGTGTGTCATGGTCTAAACATAGATACATTTATGATAATGTTAATGTTAGGGTTAAGGATTTGAGTTAGAATTATTATTAACATTTCCATTCCTGGTATTTACACGTGGAAAAAGGATTTGACTTGACGTGAGGTGACGTTACGTGACGTACATAGTTAATGTACGATTATTAAATAAACTCATTTATTTACTGCCCTCTCCGCCCTCATCTAACATTTATATCTAATCTCCTGAGCGTGCAGACAAATAAATGTACATACATACTAAAACTATGGCACTAAATGATAAAAAAATAAATACTTGGGTCTGTCTAGAATGGAATTTGGCTCCGAACCGGATTAAGTGTTAAGAAACTTCTGATGTGAATGAAAGGGTTGTGTGTGTGGGAAAACGAGATCATTGCCGTTTGAACATGTACACATTTAAGTGCAATTTTTTGGCCCTAACATGGTAAATCGGTTGTCAACTCCTGTGAATGTAAATGTAAATGACGTAGGATAGCTGGAGAATCTCTTTTACGTAGACTCTGAGGTCAATAGTTCCTAAGTTAAAAGAAAATTGACGGATAGCGGAATAATTTCAATCAGTTGTGCGTGACAGGGTTTCAAAATGTCTGGGCAGAGATATTATTTCATCTAGTCGGGTTCGGATCCCATGCCGGTGCGGGTGGAGTAGAGGTCAAATATCAAAATAGCCGTATCGTGCCAGAAAATACAGGCAATAGTTTGCCAAATTTAGTTCACGTCTGACAGGGTGTATTGTCCTACTATGCACAGTTGACATTCATTCAAGATTTCCAAGTCCCATGTTTTCACATTTTTGATCAATTCGCGGTAGCTGTAAATTTTCTTATGATTTTTTGGAGTTAATTAAGGGTTTCTTAGATTTAGGTTTCTTTTTAATTCTTAAAATCCTCCCAACAATAGGTGTTTTGAACTTAAATACATATAGCTAAATGCCTGTAGATGTAAATATCGAATATTTTTGACCGAGTTAGCAGTAGTTTTTATTCTTTTCAGAAGAACGGATATTTTTAAAACGAAAAGTGCATAATTGACGGCTACTTTGGCCTTAACTAGGGGTCATTCTTAAGAAATTTTTTACAAATCTGTGTTTTTGGACATACTAATACATAAACGTTCGATCGCTGTAAATACTGGCTTATTTGGCCTAGGATACTCTTAAAAAATCTTCGAAATAATTTGTTATTACACAGAGAATTCCATAAGTGAAGAATTTGGGCCTTTAAGCATGTTTTCTAAAATCTTCAAAAGAATCGGTGTTTTTGAAAAGAAAATTAGCTGAATTTCAAGTTCAAAACTACAATTTTTTTCCCAAGGTTGTATTTTGTATTAGAAAAAACGGAAATCACCCAAAAAATCCATCCTTCCTTTCCGATGTGATTTGATGAACTTTGGGGCTGTTTGAGGATGACAATGAATATTGTTTAGGTCATATTTGACAGAGCGTTT
>JAQGCA010003269.1:0-12122 GCA_034698945.1 Protaphorura quadriocellata | reverse complement strand
TTTCAAGTTTCTAGCTCGCACGGTTAAGAAAGGAGAGCAATTGATATGTGGCCAAATAAAAAAGAAGACACCCTGTAATAGTGAAGTAATGAAATGATACGAGGGCGATGCATGTCTCAGTGTAAAATTCTACCGAGTCCGGCAGACCATCCGAGGTACAAAATACAAATACGATTTCTTTCGCCAATTCTTACGTGCGTGCGGGCGTATGGAAAAATAGTTATGACCCACCCTGCAACGGCTTCAAGTTAATTCGAAACCTGATGATTTTTTGTTTCATCATATAAGACATTAAATAATACAAGGAAACGTAATCAAATGTAAGTTGTGGTCTAAAAGATAGTTGGCACAGTTTGGAATTTGTGACACTCTACTTAAAAATAGATTTGACAGGACATTCATGTAATGTATTTTGGTGCGTATTATAATTTCTGGTTTTATCCGAGCTAAACTGAAGCACATTATGTATGCATCCTTTGACTTGCTCTTGTAACTTGTAGAGGTGAGGACAAATTCTAAAGACAGAATTTTTTCGTTGTCAGGAATGGAAACTTCTTTTGATTGAAGGCTTGTCATGTTCAACTTTTTTCTAAAATTAATTCAATTTGAATGAATTTTGCCCATGCAGATGACCTGAACTCTGAATGTCCCACGACATTAACACATGTACGCATATCCGTGTAATAATAATAGTATTATTAACCAAACACGAAGCACGGTTTGGTCATATTTGAATTAACTTGAACTTTTGGAACTTGACAAAATACGCATTTGTATGTAGTATATATTATAATTTCTGAGCAGGGCAGGGGTTATACCGATATACACAAATGTTAAAAAATTGAAGGTCCGAAGGCTCAAATTGTGGGAAAACAAAAAATTCTTTAAAGCGGGTTATTCCAATATCGTCCCAATTTAATTACAATATGTATACTAGTTAAATTACGTTCAATGAGGTAAACTTTGAAGTTTGACTAATTTACTGCCTTTAATGAGAGCGTCATCCGTGTGTACCAGATAGAGATAACATTCATATCTCACATATAGTTTAGTTTTGCCTAGGTCCGTGACCTTTAATTCACTTACTGGCATCCGTTCGTGATGTTGCGGAATGCAATTATGATAACATGCAGAAGCCGAAGCAAAACAACTACTAAAAAGACGCGCATCTTGACTTGATTAAGGAGTAGGTGGAAAATCATATTTTCTTCTGCCTCCTTGAGAGTTTACACAACCGAACAATATTATTGTTGTTTTGTGGTGTAGAATGTAGGAATTTCAGATTCGCAAACCCAATGACCATTACAGAAACTAAAGGTCGTTTGAAAGGTTTTTTTATGTGAACAATCTGAAGAGCGTATTTTGTGCATGTTGAAAACAAATCATGGAAAGTAAAACAACATTGAGAATTGATTTAGGTTTTGTCGAGTTATTTGACATGCAAGGGGTTTTGTTTTCGTTTTTTGAACCACGGTCACTTTAAAAATTAGACTTAAGATACTTACTTGTAGTGAGTGGGTTGAAGTGTGCTACTCTTATCACTCGAGCGGTGCCAGTGAGATGTATAGAGTCACACATAAAGATTGAAAACGGGGTTTTTATTTGGTCAGTCTTTTCAGAATAAACTGTTGTAAACGGGAGGACCATAAACTTCAATCCGTTTTGCAGCCCAAGCAGGGGGTATCCGACAAAACCTGAGATATACATTTTGTAAAGGATCTTATGGAGGATCTAAGAGGTATTCCGCTTTAAAATCCGATACTAGCGCGGGTGGTGAGCGCTTAATTAAAACTCAGCATTAAATGAACACTAAGACAGATTTTCGGACGGTTCATCGACTAAAAATTATAAGGCCAAATTATACATGACCCTGCATATTTACAAGATATGAAATCTGTAAATCACGCCTTGTGAACTACACGA
Organism: Protaphorura quadriocellata; assembly: GCA_034698945.1. Classification (NCBI taxonomy): domain Eukaryota; kingdom Metazoa; phylum Arthropoda; class Collembola; order Poduromorpha; family Onychiuridae; genus Protaphorura; species Protaphorura quadriocellata. The sequence goes on along the minus strand of JAQGCA010003269.1, from coordinate 10,199 downwards.
AATTTCTGTAGGAACGTAGTACAAAGAAGAGAGCCCAAATATTTTTCATTTCTTTATTTATAATAATTCTCGTGCGTTTCATTAGCAGTACAAACAACTTTATTCGATCCAAAAATGATTTCTCTAGGTCGGAAATCGGACCCCAAGATTGGTGAATAAATTTTCACAATTCAAGAATTTATTTAAAAATACTCCTGTTAAATCTCCGACTCATTTTTCTTCCTTAATTATTTATTGCTCTTTCCTGCATCGTTTGCCCAATTAACATTCCTTCATATTTTTATTATGCGCAAAAGAAAAAGAAAATGGAACCAGCAATGAATCATTCTGATTATTTTGAAAAGGTCGTTGTGAAGACCAAACAGTGATCACAGATCAACTCTGGAACTCATACGACCTCGAGAAACAGTGCTCCGTCAACAAGTTCAAGAAATCCGTTTCCTTGCACGTCATTGAAAAATACGACAGAATCTGAATACCATTTCCTCCTAATATATATGTATATAATTGTGATTATCAAGTTCTTCGATATTTAATTTCTTTGTATATGATTATTGCTCGATACTCGCCCAATCATGTTGTACATGATATTCCCACTCACAATGTAAGGACCCCCTGGGATGTTGTGTTACGTTAAAAATAAATAAATAAATAAAAAAAGTACGGTGGCCGTAAAAAATAAGTAGTCAGCTTAACTTCAAACTTTAAATGTGTACGAAGGTGAAAATAACTTTTTGAACTGTTGAAAGTCGCATGTTCTCGCATAAAACGTTGAGATGATATCTGTCTGTTTGTTCATTTCTTCTAGATCCAGTCCAGCCATAACAGGCAGGTAATGACAGAAAAACAGTTCTGACATGGTTGCAGAAGGAATGCGACTGGGCATTTCTGGACATGAACGCCGGCTAATAAATGGTGACCACTCAAAGACACTGGATTCCAGCAGAGTCATTTGTACGATTTTCTGCATCGGTTTTACAACGAAAACTGAAATCTAATTTCGAGTTTACTGAAACTGTCTACAAATGCTGAATTAATGTTTACGTGGCAATGTTTCAACCTGAGATGCGTTAAACACATGCCATGCATATTTTCGTTAGATAAAGTTACCTTCCACTACGCTAATTAAGCGGTCATCATAATTTGCTTTTGTTAGCCAAGGTGAGACGAAATCAAGTCAATTTATTTGCGCCCTAGCACGTGCAAATATTATTTGCCATTCACACGTGTGTGGTTGGTCTACTAATGTCAACAAATCAACACGACGGCGGTATTAAAGACATTCACCTTTATACAAATTACACTTCACTTTAATAACTTGTAACAGCAATTACTTAAGTTCATAATCAACAAAGCAAACATACACAAGGCGTTAATGTGTACTTGAGATATTTATCCGCATGATACGATGCCTTGGCCTAAACCACTAATCATTTGGAGTTGCCTTAGTTTAATAATTAATTGATTTTTTGGATTACCGCAGGTGTAAACGAGTTAATTACTTTCATTGAAGTATCTATCACGCATTAGAATGGCTCGAAGTAATCACGTAGAACTAGTAATAAGGATTTGAGAAATGGATATGTCATGACATTAGATACCAGTTGTAAAAACTTGAATTTTTCTAACTATTTATGCGTTTGATTGATTCGAACTTAGCCGTATTAAGCTGCAATTGTTAATGATAGACGATAAACATCCTTCAAAAGTTAGAACATGGACGATTGGTTCTGCTAGTCTTATAGAGCTATTCAAATTTTTATAAGGGGCCAATCATATGACCTATCCGATTTAAAATTTCACTTCACAGTAATGCATTTGCACGAATCGTCCGAAATCTTCATCTGACGCTATATAATATTACTCAAGGCGGGCAAATTTTCATTATTGAATTTATTATGCGGAAGCACGCGTCCATAGTAAAGGTGCCCAAAATCTCCGAAATTAAACACTCGCGCAGTATTTCAGTATGGTTTTCATTTTGAATAACGCCTTCACATAAATTATAAATCCCCGGCGCAAATAGCGAAACCCGAAACCGATCAGGGCAGCCGGTTGACCATTTATTTCTTCCTTACTATAACTCGATAAATTCGGAATGTTTCCAAATTGTTACACGATGTGAGAGAAAGTTTTCTAGGATGTGCGGTCAGAAAATGGCTAAAATATTATTTCTTATTTTTAAAGTACATAATCCAGAATACCAGTTCGGTTTGAAAAAAAAGTTAACGATAAAGTACTCGAAACAATATGCCAGGCTTAGAACCAGTACTACTTTATTACCGCGTAAACTAAAATTTACTCTTACGCCTATTATGCGGGAAAGCTAACTGAATTGAAATAATTTAAAACTTCAGAAATATTTCATTAATTACTAAATAAATTGCATGGCGTTCGATCACAGGAAGGTAAAACTTAGTTTAATACAAAAAAAAGAACGTTCATTGAACCTCGAATGTCCGAACCGAATCGTTGAGACTAATGTGGCTTCTCAATTTGAATATCGTGCAAAAATATATCCACTCATTTGAGTATATATTGATTCGGGTTTAGCCAGTTGTACTTACATACATGGGACTGAATAGACCAGGAAAACGCTTTCAAAATATTAAAAGCCAATAAGTAATGCATGCATGTAATGTAAGCAAAATCTATCGTGAGACAAATATTCAAGCAATGTGGTGTCTTTGTTAATGCTACATGCCAAGAAAGGGTAGGCATAATATGTAGACATACGTGAAATACAAAAATACGTGTTTATAAGTATCCAAAATATTTGAATGAAGCGAATTTACGAAAAGTGAAGCTAATCACAAGCACTTCATTGTCCGTCTAAGTAAATCCGGATAATATTCTGGATTATGTCAAAGCACTATGTCAAAATACCATGCATCCACTAAATACGAAACGTACAAGTTACTGTGTATACAGCGCATCAAAGCAAACTCACAGAAAGGGCTCTATAAAAAATTCCAAAAAGGCTAGAGCTAATTTTACCTTGCGTTGTAGCGTTTGATGTTACTGTCATTTTATTTAAAACTCAAACTCTTTGACCGGAAGCTTTGAAAATTAGCATTAAAACGGGAGAACTCACAATTAGGGTGTATACTAGTAGTAACAATTCATCAGTTGGGCGGAAGAATGATAACCCTTAAACTGCACTTTCCTAAAATGTACACAGAGTATTTCGTTGCAGAGACAAGGAAAACGGCGCATCTTATGATTGTTGTGATTTAATACCTGATTTGTGTAATTTGTACAACACAATTTCGTCAGTAACATGTTTGTGATAAAGTCTTTAGAAAATGTAATCTCACTGGACTGGTATGGCTCGTGAAGTCGTCCGCAGGAGCCACAGAATTGACGAATTGTCTCAACATTTGTCTATGATTAAATAAATGGTTTCCTTATTGTTCAACCATGGTTTAACCTGTGAATAATCTCCATTGTTTAACTATAGTATTTTGATTTTTTTTCCTGACCGGGCAGCGTAATGACCTAAAGTGTATACTGAATTTTGAAAGTTTGAACCCAGTTCAGTATTTTATAGTATCTCATCAGACTAAATTAATGTCATTAATCACTATTATATACTACTTGGGTTCACTCTATAGTAGTAGTTTCCGAATTCCTATTGATAACTTTCAAGAAAGAAGCATTTACATCAACTATAGATAATTAGTCTAATTATTCGCGTAATTCAGTAGTATGATGGTTTGATGTTTTTATACCGTGAGCAATCAGGCTTTCCGTGTTTCCCATTAAAATGTGAAACGCAGTATCCTCATTAATCGGTAACAGAATGTGTGTTCGTTTACATTTCTTTGGAGTATATTGGCACCAAATTATTCTAACGAAAGAGAAAGGATACCGTATACTCGCATACACATTATGGAAAAATGTACACCGTTTGAAATCTTTGGGTTTTATATGTATGTGAAGGACCTACCTCCAAAAGTTTAACCGTTTGGCCGCTAGAAATACACTGTTGGGAATGTGCGATGGCGTACAGTGACTTTCACTTTCACTGTACGCCATCGCACTGTACAATAAATGCTCAGAGATTAAATCTCTGGAAGAGGATGACACAAATATATAGCTATTATATGTCGCATGAAAAAGTATCAGGTATGTCCAACCTCACACGCTCTTTCTCTTTCGCTCTTCAAGGCAAGATTGTGTCGGTCATGACCTCCATCCGAGAAGGTCACCTTGTGAAGCCGGACCGGGTAGAATTTTATTAAAGCCATTTGATATTCTGTGATGAATCCCGGAGAAGAAATCCGTGTGGGACGCGAGCAGATGAAGAGAGAAGCGTCAAAAGAAACCATGGGAACAGAGTATATGATTGAATCCATAGTTAAACTAACTTTTGTTTGTAAAGCGCTGAAAATGCAACACATTTGCGAATACCTAAGGGCGGTTCAAAATAAAAATAACAGACCCGTCCCCGCAATTAGAGCTGGAGGTGGTCAGAAAGAAAGTGAGATGTATATTTTAATATATGTTTTTTTCCTAAATTCCTCGGTAAAAACAAAAACCCATCCGCATATTGGACGGATCTTATATTATCTTGTTTGAAATTCGTGACGCCTAGGCCGCGCGTTTTGTCGACGATACTGAGTCCAGACTTGGGCCTAGTTAAAATTCTGCAAACTATATTTTTCATTAGAGACCAGTTCGACTACAAGATGAGGATAAATGGTATGAACTACCCTGTATATTGTCCTGGAAATAATGTCATTCCGAAAGACTACGACCATTTCTTCCGACTCAACTAGTACAGAAAATGTTTCTGCTTATTTACACTTCCTTATTTTCAAGTCGAATACGTGTTCACAGGAAAACCTTATGTCGTATTTCGCATATTCTAATAGAATGAAGTCCCCAGTGCCACAATTTGTTACGTGTTCGTTTCGTCCTACATAAAAGTCAGTGTTCGTCCTTTGCGCTATGTTCTGTGTTTGGGAGATGTTATCCGAATAGAGCTTACTGTTTACATTTCCACCAAGTTTGCGTGCGAAAAACTTTTCTCATTAAAATCTTACCTGTCTTTGTATTGATTCCACATAATATTCAATCCATGCTATGTTTTTGTTAATACAAGAGGCAGAAAGGAAGTAAGAGAGAGCTAACAGCACAAGCTACCAAATAATATCGTGAATTTAATAATTCACGATAGCAAGCTTTTATGTGAAGCTCCAGAATGTTTGTTTCAACAACCTGTGTGGTTGTGTGGTAATTTAGAATTTCCATGTCCTGTCTTACATGCACCATTAGTACGCTTGCTTTTAATTTTTTCTTTTCTACATAAAGAATCCAGCACCTGTTACTAGCTTGTATTATTTGCTCGGAACAAAATACGTTTAGTTTTTGTTACTCACCTGCAACAATAGATGCAAATATTTGACGCATGATTCAGAAACTTTGCTTCTCCGATGAAAAAATCTTAATTGATGCGATTCACTTCTTTTCCTTGCTTGGGCGTAATGTGAGTTTTATCTGTAAGGAAGGAAACGGAATGATAATTAGAATCTGTATTTGAGCTAAAGTGAAAACTATGCACAGGGTGGCTCTTAATCGTTTACCAGACTTCACACAACGAAGCATAAGTGTTATCAAAACGAGATACATAACATACATTTTGTAGAAGATTTACTAAGGTTTACTAGCTTACTAGGATTTACTAAACCTATTGATCTCTAAAAACGTTAATTAGTACAGGAATTTCTTGATGCAAACTGAAAGTAATTCAGAAGTGTTTGTCCTTCAGACTTCTGGCGCCACACACCAGATCGACTAAACTAATAACCGAAGAAATTTTTAGTGCACTACAAAATGTATATCTCACTTTCCGCCTGACATGCTCGGATTCTATAGCCCTGCAAGGAGGTAGGAGTAAAAGGTTGTGAACCACCCTACATGAACTGTCATGCATGTCCTAATAGCGTAAACAATTTCTGGTCTTCTTTGAGTGTTTGGAGTGGCAAACTAATTTTCACAAAAATTCTAGGAAGTAATAGTCAAGCGTAAACAGAACTAAACCTAACAATTTAAATCTGTAACTCTCATTTCCGAAATCGTGACCTCATGGGAATTCCCTTTAATTTTTAAGTTTAAGTTGTTTTGAAAGCATTTAAAAAGGTTAACTTTCACGTGGAATAAATTGAATATTTCAAGTAACAAATAAACTGACCAAGTTGTTCTTTCAAGTTCAAGTTGAAAACTAAACCGAACATCAATTTGGAGGAGCTCTTCCTCCTACTTTTGACAACAATTTTACCTTCATCGCCGTTTCTCCGCTTAACGTGGTACCTACAATCACTGTCATTGTTGGATGGTTCGTGTACAAAAGATGAGAGACATAAAACATGATAAGAATCACAAAGTGGACCAACACAACCCAGCACCATTGAGCACATCAATTCAATACACACGATCGCCTAGCCGGTATTTCACTACTGTTAACACGCTCACTACTTCTTAATCAGTTGTTTCTATGTCGCAGCTTGTTTCAATCATATCACGTTCAAACTTAAATGGGACACGGCAGTTCATTTTTGACATAGTGGTCATTCTTTGCAGCTATGTCGGGGGTTTAATGCCCAAAACCGACATGGTTTGCGTTTATACTGTAAAGTGTTTCTTACTTCATTTGACTTTTTTTTAGTGCTGTAGCGTGACCTTCCGGAAAACACGAACCTAATAGGAATGGATGATGAAAATCAACCCCAGTCTTTATTTTTGTGATATCGCTTCTAGCATATATTCTATTTATAATAAGAAATATTATCTTTACGTTTCCGCCTGCTATAATTTAGTGGTACTGTGACTGCAATAATATTGGTCACTACATATATTTAGGATCCAATAGACTTCGAGCCTCTATACTTTGTTCGCTGGACAGGATAAGGTACCTGTAACTAATTTTCACTAATATACCACACGTAGAAGAATTATTTACGATACGTTTTGGCGTAATCCGCAATACCTCAAGCCGTTCAGTAAAGAACAGGAATGATGTCAGCCCCCTCGTGCTAGCCAGTCGATTAATAAGTGTATGGCATTGTTGTGTCAGCTCTCTGGTTCGGTATTAGTAAGCAAAGGAAGTACATAAACCGTACTAGCCATAGTGGAGAGAATCTCGAGATTCTCTACACACGCCAGTGAAGCTTTTATATTTATCTTCTTCTCTTAAGACAATGACATTTAAAATGAAGTGATAACTGTGAGGTTTTTAATAATTATAAACAAAATAAAACAAGCTGCAACCGTTTGCTGCAATCTCATGCGTCTTGAAAAATACAAATAGTAATAAGAACTTTTGTGCGTGTACAATTGTAATGTGGTCAATGGCGAGAGGAATTGAAGGAAAAGCTTCAGATTGAGATTGTCATCGATGAGGTTGTCATTGTAGCTAGAGATATTAACAAAGCGTGAACGCAAAACGTCCATGGACTTATATTTTAAGTTGGGTAAAATGTTTAGTAGGTCTCCTGCGATTTAGAGCGTCCATTGTCAGCGCTTCAGCGGAGTGACAGTTAAGTTCTTTTTATCGGTGATTTTTGAGTAGAAAGAAGTCATAATCAGGCACTGCTTCTGCGCTTGCCTCTGTTAGCTCGCAACCAATGGATGAAATGTAATGTATTCATCCGAGGAAGACTTAATTCTGTCCATCTTTACTTTGTCCTTACTTTATAACTTTACCTATATTTCTGACGATTCATTTATTTTGAAGTTATTCTGTAACTAGCATAATAATATTTTGTTTGCCACAACCATAATTACGAAGCACGGAGCCTTCGTACTGTGTCTTCACCATTTCTTCCACGTGAACCAGTATGCTGCGTCGGACTCATTTCTATCTTTTTCATGGGATATTTAATTAATTGCTTAAATTAATGAAATTCAATCCGAGAAAAGATACATTACATAGTATTGAAGATAATCCGTTAGGATGACCTTCTCCTCCGCTTCTTATCCTCCGTGAGAAATTATTAAGTGTGGTTATGGCAATGACAGTAATTTTTTCTGAGAAATGATATGATATCCGACCATTGGGAATAAGATTGAGAAGTTTACATGTGCGTTCAACCATGTGAACTACTCCGGATCTCTTCTGCAGTCAAGGCATGTGATACTGAAGAAAACTTACGACACGGACTCAATGAGGAAGTTTAATCGTGCGATACAAGAATTGTGTTTTGTATTCAACCAAATATTCAATCACTTTATAGCACGCACATGAATACAGGTTGAAGACGTGAATTGGTTTTTATTTTCACTAATCGTGTTTGTTCCAAAGATTTGGACACCAACGGCGCTCTCAAACATTACCGTTTAAAAATGCTAATGTGTCATTAATCCCAACCAGAAAATACTAAGTAGTACATATGTGTACGACTATTTTGGGATAAAATGGTGTAATCACTAAGCGATTTATTATTTTTTTTAATTCAAATCGAAGGTAATTCTTTATTTCCTTATAATTTTGTAGAGCACCTTTGAAAAGGGAAACTGAGCGGGAAAATTCTTTCCGTTTCCATATTTATAGATAAGTCGTAGTATTTCCCTTAAGGTGAATCCTTCAGGAAATAAAGTCTGTCAAACGATATGGAAGTAGCCTTGTCAATTCCCTGTTTGCATCTTGTACCTTCCTCAAGAAAAGATTGATCGTGAAATCAAAAACTGTACATATTTTTGTACGAAGGGGAATGCCAGAACATTGGATCTATTGTATTGACCAGTTCAGTGCAGATGAGGGATGTCCAAAAACAAACGGAACTAATAAAACGTGTTCATGTCATGTCATTCAAAGTTGAATGGTATTACGCAATTAATTACAATACAATAATACTATGTAAGAATTCATGAACACAAGTCTTCAAGTTTATTTTTTATACATGATCGAACTTTAATTTTGAGAGGAAATGGACTTGAACGTGGAAATGCAGTCAATCCATATGAGATAAATAAATGAAATGGATACGAATGACCATGTGCATGTCCAAGCACAATATCACATATGTATGCCAATTGATGTGGCGTATGGTTCAGAAGAAGTAAAATGTATCGGAATGAGAATGCAAAATTTGAATTTGAATAAGATCTCAGCAGGCGTAACTTGAACTTAAAGACAGTGCTGTGTCCAACCTTCTATTCAAAAGGGCTTACGGCTCACGCCAAATTCGAACTGCAATTTTTTTTTATCTTTGCAAGCATTTGTTATTGTTTGAAATGAAAGGAAACGCCGAATATTACCTGACAAAAAGAAGTTTGATTTTTATGACAAGATTGTAGCATTGGCAATGTCAATGAACACACGCTTCACACATGTGTCGTTTATTGGTATGAATTTATATGTTTGTTCGTTGAGAGAGGAATTTCACTTGAACCTTTTCCCCCTTAACTTTTAATTTATTGTCTGTATTATTTCAAGTTTCAAGTAGTCATTAGTCATTATTACGCAAGAGTCTTCAATGAAATGAATATTAGAATCACAATGGTACTAATACTGGGATAAGTTACAGTGCATTCATTGCATGCATCCATCCGAGTACCTATACTAAGTGCAGACGTGAGAATTAATTATTTTAATGTTATACGATTTTACGTAAGTATTGAATTTGTGCATAACCTTAGCTTGCATAATTTGTGACTATTATGAACTTGAATGAAAATGATTCATCACATCCCGTCCGCGTCCCTGTGTGATTTTAAGTCAAAGTTACCAAAGACATCACAATTGCCAACTTCTTGAGACATTTTGACTCCTCCGGCAGACACAAAATTTATTAATTGTAAACATTTTAGGGCTTTCAAAAGGAAATGTGCAAACTAATTAATGCTCCTCAATGTGAATATACCAATGAAAGAAAACAGTTAAGGACAATTATTTGGTTCACATAAGAAAAACGTCATGCGGTCGGAGTGATGTAAAGATTAAATCACCGGATATTGTATTCGTACCAGTCATATTCAACTCAGCTCAGAGTGTTGATACATTCTAAAAATAATTCACAAAATAAGCCAGAAATTTCAATGCACGAACATTTCTGCATCATGACGGCCGCATTTCTAATGCAAATTAGTTTCCATCTAATATTCAGATTCAGATTTGTATATTAACATGTAAAAGCATAACATTCCTCACAACAATAAGAATAAATCCCAATTGATCCATCGGTGAGTGTCACACA
>JAQGCA010003268.1:0-12122 GCA_034698945.1 Protaphorura quadriocellata | reverse complement strand
TCCTCATAACTACGATGACAACAATGTAAAATAACAAGATGAAGTGAAATGAAAATGAAACTATAAATTTAGCTTTAATCTTAACGTTTTCCTCTGTTATGGTGGTTATGACGTTCTCTTCTAATAATTAACTAATTATTATGCTATTCGATTTCCCCAAATGGAGGGCGAGTAAGATGTTGAGTTCCTGTCACCTATAATTAAACGACAGCCAACAGCTGGACCAACCTAAATACCTGACACTGACTTGCATACTACATACATAGCATGAATGAGTAGAGTACTGACAAAAATATCAGATTATCTCACGAAACAATGCAATTAGAATTTTGCTATTTAACCATTAAATGTTGTGCTGTCGTTAAATGACGTGACTCACATGACATCGCTCGCCCCACCTCGCGGTGGTTCTGACTTTCTAATGAATGACTAATTAATTGTTGAATAATAAACGAGACAGAGTAAAGAACAAGGAAGTGATAGTCCGCGAGTGGACATTGAGAAAAGAAATGGAAAAAAAACTGTTGAATACCTCTTAAAATCGCGCATCAAACGACGTCGGGCAGGAGTTGACATGATTAATCTCGATTATTTTTCTTTCCTTTGTTAATGGCAGTCTTTGGACTCTAAATGAAATGAGGTCAGCTGAGCTGGCTGCCCTGAATGTATACACAAGAAATGTGATTAATTTGATGATGTAATTTTGACTCACTGTATAATATGATTGTTTGGTAGTATTGACTCACCTTTTGGAGATTGACTGTGATCAGTGATACTTAATTAATTTTGGAAAAAAAAACGGAAAGCACTGATGAAGAGAAACTTTTTGGGTTCCTGTCCTTCCTGGATGGGTTGAAGAATTACACTATATATTTTCACTTCACTCGCACGCAGCAAATGCAGGGAAGGCAGGGAATAGAGTGAACCCAGGCACTCAGCCCAGGCAAAACCACCCGTCCACCCACTCCCTCGTCCCCCGCCCCCCGCCCCCTTCCCACTACGCACCAAACATTTGACAACACCGCAATCGTGAGTTGCACAATTTATACCGCGCATTACGATCCTATCGGATTTTTCTAAAACGTTCTACCAGTCACTCCAAGGTCTCCCTTAAAGGTTAGCCAATACTGAAAATAATTTTCAAACTCTCCATTTTTGCAACGAATGAATTTTCGACGGACAATCCCGTGGCAACCAAATATGAAGTGCATGGATTGCATGGGGCATTTTTGACCTCTGGAGTCATTTTGTTTAAACAATGAGGTGCACATGGGAGAGATCTATTTCCCATTGCCGTAATGTGCACCTGCCGAAAAATAACAACTCGTTGGAGTCAGTACTGACTAACCTCTTAGAGAAGGCGTAGTCAAGGTTCCTTGAGTCACTCATTACTGATTACCGTCTCAAATATGTCACTAATGCTTCGTTTTGTTATAAAGCTCCACAGGCTTCACAATTCAGTTCCAATTTCAGTCCCTGGGACTAACTGGAACTATGAATGAATGAGGGAGTTCAGCGATTTGGCCAGTCGTCTTCGAAGTTCGAACTACTGATGATAGGGGAAAAGCAGCCGCTGCGGCAGCACCGTCATATCATATCCCGTGCCAATTACATATACCTACATACAAATGTTGGCACAGAATCTTTCTCTCAACACGAAAGTGCATTAGAAAATGACCTAATTTTGTTAAGTACCCGAAGTTAAACATTTTTCAAAAAATCTGAAACTTATGAATAAGCACAGAATCGCACGACCGCTTCAATGGTGACAGCCAAATTATTCTACGATATTCGTGTGTCGAGAAAAGCAGGAGTGAACACAAACTTTGATTTTGTACAAAATTAGATAGGGTAAAATGTATGGGCCGGGCCACCCATCCGGGCTTCAATTTAAACTGCTTTTCCCCTATAGTATTAGCATTCATTAACTATCTAGCTAACTGGAACTATAATTCGGTTGAAACTGGAACTGAGAACTGGGACTGAATTTGAACTCATAGTTCCAAATAGTTCCGACAACTGCACGCATATTTATACGGAGTTGCTCGACATTCAGCTACAGCTACAGTTTCAGTCATCCAGTCTCCGTGGGTTTGGACTGGACATAGCGCTCTAAAAGGTAGTTTGAGCATAGTCTATCAGAAAACCAATTTGGAGCATTAAGATGGACATTGGAGCTACAGAACAGACCTACTAAGGAACTAGAACAGGACTGCCCTGTTTAGTCCTGTTGCTTTCAAATGACAATCCTGTTGTGTTTCTTTGGAAAGACAAGTCCTTTGGGAATGACTTGGTTTTGAGCAAATGCAGTGCAACACTTTTAGGAAGGACAAGCTCACATTCTAAGGCATTTCTAGGTAGGACAGACCTGTTCCTTGCACGACAGTCCAGGAGTCTTGTTTAGGGCATAAATTATAAAATCCTGTATTTGGTAGGACATTTCTGTATTGAGAAAGCCAGCCTTATTTTTCTGTAGGATTGTCCTGATTTGGTTTATAGTCAAGGGCACGGCGTCTCTTTTGGACAGAACAATCCCGCTCAAAATATCCTGTACTCCTGCCGCTGTCGTTCTAATAATTTGAGAAAATAATTTGTTTGTCCACATTCAAAAATGCCAAAAAAGTCTTGGCTTTATTTCACTCTTAAGTTAGAAATCCCTGTATTTGTATTCCAACATTTTGTGTTTTCAATTAATGTAGTTTGGCTGAGACAGTTTCAAAGAATTCTGATACTTTGTTCTGATTCTCTTCCTTAAAATTGTGGTGCGGCAAGAATTCTGGACTCATATGACATGACATACCATTTCTGTTGTCTGTCTAGGTAAAATGAGAAGAGCATCGAAATGAGATTTTAGGGGTGTCCTACTTTACGGCCAATAAAATGTACTCTCAAGATTTAGATCATCTCAAGTGATGATCTAAACCCGAACCTGAATCTTCGATTAAACTAAGTTAAAAGCTTGTCTTTATTAGAAAACCCATTAAATAAGTTGGATTTCATATCCCGGTCGTAAAATAACAACACAAACAATTAGTATTAAGTAATAACGTATAATCATATATTTTATTTCAAATGAGTTGATAAAATTTTCAAGTTACATAATATTGAAAAAATTCAGTCGGGAAATTCATGGGCCATATGGCATATGACCAGTAGCTATTTGTAAGAGTTGATTCAGAGAAGATGGGAACCAATTCCCATCTCTAAAAATGAAAATAACATTTGCAGTAATATAAATAGCTACATCTCCACAGCGGTAGACCTGTTTTCCTTCGTAGTATCTGTTTGGAATGGGCATAAAAAGTAGTCCTAATTGTTCACATTTCATTTGAACCAAATCACGGAATCCATTAGGGACTTGAGATGTCAATCGGATTGCATCCGCCATTAGCTCAGGTGTCACCGTAATCGTCCCTGGCATTTGTCCCTGTTGAATTGGAGCTGGACTTGAAGAACGAAGAATGTAACTGAAATCAATATGGCTTCCTGGGGATTGTATTGCGGCATTTATCATCTCAAGTGCTTTCTGAAGGCTCTCTGTGAGAAATTCAAATTAAAAAGTTAGAATTAATCGTCAATGTCAGATAAACCGAAATAAAATGCTTCCAGTGAAAATTGTACCAAAAGGCATTTTAAAAAAACGTACCGGTTACGGCAGGGTCACGCATTAGTACTTCAGGAAATAAAGTTCTCCACCAAGTGTACCATCGATAAATCTCTTCAAAAACTGGCCTTTGATTTAACCAAGTAACCAAAAATTGAAGCCATTTAGGGAAGAAAGTGGACTGAAATATTTCGACGAGTGATTTGGATGGAGTAATGTCACACCATTCCATGACCCAATTCCACGGCTCTGAAAAATTGAAATTAAGCAAGTAAATAAAAAATGAAAGATACGACAGAACGAATAATATTTCTGTATAGAATAATAAATATTTATTTACCCATGACTTGAGTTTGAGGAGTGAGGACAAGTTCTTGAAGGGCGAGTTGGAGTTTGGGAATAATATTTTTGATAATGAAGGCGTCCATGGAACCTTTGCTAAAAACCGTAATCCAAGGAGTCAAGATTTGCTTCCCAGAAGCATCACTCGGGTGCCAATGAACAAGAGCATTCGCCAATTTCCGTCGAATCGTTGGGTACACCATTTCCAATTTAGTCCCTGAAAAGATTTAATAACAATAATTTCATAATTGTTATTCCCCGCAAGGACAGTAAGATGTGGCTACGTAACATCATCTTATCCACCATTATTTAAAAATAATTTGTCCCATTGAATTACTCACCTAGAATTGGAAGCCAGGGATGAATCCAAGCATGAATGGGAACGTTATCAGAGAGTGGGTCCCACAAATCGACTCCTGAATTAATTTTGGGTAAAACCATTTGATCAAGAATATTTGTGAAAATCCAACTCGGAGTAGCAGCCTTCCAACTCTCAAGTAAATTCAACATTGAATTAGCATTTTTCACATTCCAATACCTGTCAACATTAAACATATAAATTAGGTACAACAAATATTTATAATTTTTAAAAAAAAGTGAAGATTGACTTACTCCAAAGACCGACGAACTGAAGGCATCCATGCCTCCCAAACAATTGTGTGGTATGGAGCTTCATGAACTCCAAGTAGACTTTTCCAGTCAGTAAAAAATCGTAAAGGTTCTATGGGGTTGTCCAGAGGAGTCCAGTTTTTCAATTTTTCCTGGAGGATTGGGATCGCAACGCTGCTGACCATATCATACAGTTCAAGCATTTGCCATTCTTCTGGGTGTCCAGTCTTCAAAAAATATAATGAATTCATTTCATTAACTTTTTGCATCATCTCTTCATTTCCATTTCCAAAATATGTGCAAACAATCACCTGAATCTTTCCGAAAACATAAAATGCTTCGTCATGACCAACTCCAGGAACTGTAAGACGTTTAACTAATTCCATTAAGGTCTTGGTTGAGTCAATTTGTTTATCTTCTTCCGCTGCCCTCTTGCTGAGTCGCACGAGTTCTTGATTAATTGAGACTTCTCTGTCTCGCGCATATTTTGCTTTCCGGTCATTTCTCCTGATATCCTGAAAAAACAATCATAAAGCAATATTTTAAAACAACCCCAAGTATTGTATTACCGTATTTACGCCAGCCACCACACATTGTCTGTCAGAGGGATGAAACCCTCAACTTGGCAAAATGGCAAAGTAGCAAAGCAAGGAGTTGCCTTTCCCAATGCCAATAACAACAAGATCAACATAACTTGACAACGCTTTCTTACTACGTAAGGTCATACTGTCCAAGCACACAAAATCGAGTTCGAGTTTGTCATTTCAAAACTATTGACAAAGCTTATAGAAACCCACGTCTGTGCCGTGTCTTCAGTCATGACGTCATCGTGTCAATGACGTCATGACTAGCATTACTGGTATGGCCAAAACTTTCATATTGCTACAGAAATCCAACCACTTTCTGCAGAACTCAAATTTTGGAGAATTCTGATTCATTTGTTTTGGACAGTACGAGCTTGCCTATTGCGGAAGGTGTCAAATTATGCTAAATATGATTATAATAAAAATTACATTTCATTTGTAAAATTCCCTTACTTGTTCACAATTATCAACGAGAAGATCAATATTGTGTAATAATTCTGGCATTTCAAAGGCAGGCTTTGAATTTGCAAGGAACAATTTCCCTTGTCTTTCTTGCTCATTCTCCCAATCATCCGTTGCTGCTGGCATTTTTTTCCCCGAAATAGCATGGTATCCACTCAATACTCTTGTCTCTGGTCCAGTCAAGTCAATCACTTTTGTTTTTGCCAGAAATCTGTGGTTAAAATATACAAAAAATTAGAGTTGAATTCAGTCATAAAAATTATCAACTTTTAAAAGATGTTAATTAATTATACCCAGCATCTGGACGAACATAAACACTTCTTTGTTGTAAAACTTCATCAACTGTTACGTAGCGAACTTCTGTTTGATTTTTTTTCTTAGACTCTCCTTTTCTCCATGAAAGTTCTTTCGGAGGTTTTGTTGCCTGCATGGGCTCATTAATCGTAATATCTGCTGGTTTGCTTTTAGTTTCTTTCCCGTACGCACCTGGAATTAAGAATTCATTTCCTTTAGAGAAAAATTCACAAAAATAAATAATTTCTTCATGAAACCAAGTTGCTCTTACCGATTGCTCCCCTCCCTTTCCTCTGAACGGCTTCAATCGGTGCAGAAATTCCTTGCAAATCTTTCCCTAAACCTTTCCCAGGTTGATAACCCATTTTGAGAGCCAATTTTGCTCCAATTCCATACATTCCCATGGACTTTTGCCCACCCTGCATGGCACCAGATCTTAAACCAGCAGTGCTTTCAAGGTCCATTTGGAGTTTCTTCCCAAATGCTTGTGGAATGAGGGTCGCCTCGTCTTCACTACAAATTCAAAGAATTTCAAATTTTACAATCCAAAGAATTTTGAGACCAGTATAAGGGACCATGATGTCTTAGGACCGAATTTGGTCACTTAACGCAGGGCTGGGCTGAAATGTTTGAATTTAAATATGAGTAGTATACCTGGAGGAATCCGTGATGGGAATATCCTTGACGAGTTCTCCATCTCCCTCATCCTCCTCATCGTCACCTTCTTTCTTAATTGGTTGTTGAAGACCAGCAGAAATAAAGGCCACACCGCTAGAATAATCAGTGCGCTCCTTCCTTTTCCCAGAACGGCGTCCTCCATCTTCGTCATCACTGTCGTCCGCCCAAATCCCTGTTAAAAATGTAACAAAATTCGATCAATTATCATTTAAATCATAGAGACGGACGCAAGATTAGTTGAAGTAAAAGGTAACAGTAGTCAACAGAAGCAAAGAAAAGAAGCTCATAAATTCTCAAAATATCTGCAAAATTTGTAAATCTGGCTCAAAGCGCAAGCCCACACTTTTGGGGAAGTTAGGCCGATATAACTTAATAAAATAAAATTGTTTCTAATATAAAAGTAAAAAAAAATTGGCAAATGATGTGAATATAGAAGCTCATCCGAATTCCGAATTCCTGTCAAAACTGATTAGACATGACATAATTTATACCAAATTGAAAGATATTATGTAACTATAACGAAAAAGCAAAAAATTTGTCCAAGCTTTTCTGGTCAAAACGTTCCAAAATTGCAGGAGTACATTTAAACATGAAACAAATTAAAGTCACACTGTAGATTTAAAATTGGATTGAAAATATCCACATAGTATTTGTACCCCTTTAACAAAATTGATGACCAAACATTTCCAAATAACATCCAATAATTAATAATTATTATTTAATAAGGTAATGCCATAAATATTCTCCATGCATCCTTTAACGATCAATTTGGAGACCGATTTTACAAATACAAACCCGGAGTTGTGTTAGAATTTATAGGGCAAAAAATATTAGATATTAAATGGAACATACCATAAACTGCTTGGTGTTTTGACTGCTTTTTTCTAAACCGGTTCGGATTGAATTCTGTGCGTAAATCATAATCTGTCACTTCAAATTTTTCATATTCTTCGTCTGACATTCTGATAAGGATTCTGGTTTTCAAGACTCACTGATTATAATATTTAGTTGGCTTAAAACATAAAATTAAATGAATTTTAAATTTTTCTGAAAAATCTGTAAATCAGAAGAATAGTGATACGATTTTTAAACTCGTATCTCCCGCCGAATGCATACAGAATTCACTTCTTTTCTATGTCGACTTTCCCCTTTTCTGTGTTGTGAGAAATGCGTATTTATTAAATTCAGAGCAGCAACATTAAAATTGCGAATCGTTTCTCTGCTTTTTTTGAACCGTATTTATTCAAATAGAACCCTGTCCCTATTAGAACCCGGTCTCCATTACAACCCAGTTATTTAGTTTACTTTCTCATTGCATTCAAATGGAGAAAGTTGAGAGAACTATGTGCCGACCTGGAGTTAGATCTCTTTTAATAGAACCCTGGGGTTCTATTAAATCAAATACGGTATCCACTCTCCAATCAGATATAATTCGGCGTAGGTTTCGGTCTTAACCGATAATGACGATATTTGGCACAAATATGCTTTCTCAAGTTCTTTTTCAAAAATATGCCCAGAAATGCCTTCAAGTTTTCCTATATTTGGTCACCTGATAAATTCGGTGATTATAAACACACATTGCAAATCCTAAAAATGCTTTCCTTCCCGCAAATTACGCAAAAGAAGGCGAGGTTACGGCGGGTATCAGACAATTCGCTGAATCTGAAAAATCCGTATTCGGCCAATTCGTGTGCAGGAAAATCCCAGAACTACGGTGCTGCACAATTGTTCGGAACATTTCACGAAGTAGTTGCTTTTTACGAAAATGTTGATTGAAAGATGGCAAGTTATGTCAGCATCCCTACGGCTTCATTTGTATTCCACAGATTATCCGGAAAACCTGCTCGCTGCCTGAATTGATAAATATTCTGCCATTCTCTATCTCTATCCCATATCTTACAAAATTTTGACCCGATTATCTAGGGCTAATACTTGGCGGGATACCCCACCACTTCTATCGGCGACAACCAGCGCGATTCTGTTTTCAAACAAAATGAATGGATGGACTTATCCTTAATTTAAGCATTCGAAACTCCATTTGCAAAAATTGGAATATGTTGAAGCCATTCAGATTCAAAGATGCATTCAAACACAAAGTGATGTGTCATATATTGTCATACATTCAAGACCCACAGCAATAAATATCGAAGCAAGTACAGAGTACGAATATAAAATGTAAAATTGGTTGTGTTTTATTTATGTGGCGTTTCTTGTAAATGAGTAGTATACCTCTCCATTGATTAAAACAAATGATGATTCATAATGTAAATAGTATTTAAATACAAAAAACAGATTCTAAAATTTATATTTTTCTTGTCCGTAAATTATTTTAATTCAGACGCGAGCAGAATTCAATTGTTGACTCATTTCTGACACAGTCTTCCTTAGCATGGCATTACATTCTTTGTAATAATGGATCATATCTGCTTGCCTTTCATAGATCTCTTCATCCAGTGGTCCAATGCTACAAAAATATATCCAGTAAAATTACAATTCAGTATACAATTTTAAAAACTTAATTTTGAATCGCTTACGTGTTCAGACCGAATGTACTTCCATTCATTACATCATCCCGGAGAACATCGGGCAATGGTTTACTTGAATTAAATTTCCAGACTCGAACTATATTTTCAAAAAATAAATTAATATTTCCTAAATGCAATAGAATCCATCAAATTTGTAATTTGATAACTACTCACTCAAATAAATTGTGAGAACAATGACGAGAATTCCAAGCTCCAACCCAATGCTAATCGTTACGTAATTTATTTTCTTGAGTCGAATTAATTGTCCACAGTCATCAGCAGATTTGCAATGGTCGTGCAGAATTGTTGTGATTGTCAGAAGAAGAGTGCTCCCTGCAATTTTAAACAAAACTTTAATTAAATATTGCACAAAATGGTAATTAAACCAAAGTATTTAAATTAATTGACATTGACATTAATTGACATTCTCTTATAAAGTATGGTCAAATAACGCAGAGTATTTTCTAGACGTTGCTTCCCATTTGACCAGATGTTTGACCAAATTTGAACTCTAGTTGTGGTAGAAAAAAACCAGTACAGAAAACTTTTGTTTTTAACAGTTTATTCTGAAAAGACTGACCACATAAAAAGCCTTTAAATCTATTTAAAACTCTTTACAGCAACAGTCAGTTTAAGTCCGAGGAGTTAGGAAACACAGACAAGTCGGGAAAATGAGATATTTGTGACTTTTTGGGTAATCCGGATTAATGAAACCGAACATTTCGCTATTTGAAATTTTCTCTGAATCACAAAATGGGTAGATAATGTACTAAATACCGTACGATTCCGTCAAATGAAGATTCGGCTAATACTGGAACTCGCGGAAATCGCACAATTGCTAATTAATTCATTTCCAGAATAAACAAATCCTTTAAAAATATGATTACAAGTCGAAAATTGGTATTTTAGTAATTTCATTACACGTGGAAACAATCCAGAATGGGAGTTGGCTCAAAGTTCTCATATTATTGTAAAATTCCAGATAGCCTCTTCTCCTGACTTTGATGTGATGGTACTGAATGCACTGATCACAAATCTGTGTAGAACAAAACATCAACAAATAAATAAATTCCACTTCTAAAATGAAATGAAATGAACCCAAATTTTGTCTGTCTTACGAGTGTAATGCCCCAAAATAATGAGTGAAGATAGAGGAGCATAGACATTGGCTTAATTCCACAACTATCTCCATGGCACTCGATAGGGAGGACTGTTGAGAGAGTAAAAATTCCAATCTAAGAACATATAATGAAAAAACTGTCAAATCCATTATAAAATCCTGATTATTATCATTACTGTATAAATCGAACTAGAACGTCCCGCCAGAATAGAGGGACTTGGAATTATGTAAATTCAGGATGAAATGCACATTTATGTAATTTTGATCTCAGCTGAATATACTGAGAAAAATTGTAATTGTATTCCACACAGTATCTTGTAGGCGGAGACTGAATAAATATTTTGATACTAACAAATCACATGACTTGAACTCTCGGATCATAAAATGAAAGAATTTGATGTAAACATGGATACATTTTTTGAAAGATTGTAAGAGTTATCACTGTCGGTTTAGTTCGATCTCTACAGTTGGTACTAATAAAATGGTTGAAGAAAAATATTAATTATTGATTTAATTTGTCAACTTACAGAGGAGAGCATGAGACAAATTCCGACACTGATTGTGTCCAATGTTCTGAATGGGATAGATGCTATTGTGCCATTATGACTCGTCACAAGATTTTCTTCATCCCCAGACGGTGGGGTCACAAGGACTTCATTGTCATCAGTTGGCACCTCTCCTTCTTCACCGTGAATATTCATATTATTTGAAAACGATGACATTATTTTCTAAAAAAAACACCAAATAAGCACAATCAATTCTTCAATAAATCAAACCAGCTCGAAATATTAAAGAAATACTGCATTTGTATTTTATCTACTTTGAAATTTTTCTTAAAATACCAAAAAATTTAATAAACACAACGACGTCGAATATCTTATTCACAAATGTGTATCTGCATAATTAAATTATTCCTAAAAATGAAAAAATAACTAGTAATTTATTTTAATGCCTTTTTAAAAACCAGACATTTACCTTACCTTGAATCATTTCTAAAAATCGTGATATCTGATCTCCACGTGTGTTTTAAAAAATAAAACTATGACGTTAGGTTTACGTTTTGACAAATTGTAGATAGAAATGAGTCTATAGTCTACATTACAATTAACGCACACAAAAATACAAACAAGTACTGCTCACTGTCACTGGCTGAACTTTAACTAACTGTTTGTCGTAGCTGTCAACATTTTTTTGTACGTATAAAATATACGTATTAATGTTGACCATGACCAAATAAATTGTTATCAGTGGAAATACAAATATTCTGTGTAAACCAACAGCGACTCACCGGAAGATCCGTTTATAAGACTTATCAGTACTTTTTTGTGTATTTCAAACTCAAATATTTGTATTTATTTATGTTGTAAGAAATAACCATGAACTCCTTACCGTATTCTTTCCCAAACTGACCATATCTTTTGATTTTACACTTGACTCCTTGTTGACGTTGACATTGACATTGAGGGGTTGACTGATTAATATAAAGAAACTACAGAGTCACTGAAAAACAGTGACTAATTTCCACCATCCAATAACACTCAATGTGTGAAGTGCGACTGACGGATAAATATTCGCCGTTCTCGTTCGTATTTTGCGTATATCTCGTGTGCACAAAAAATAAGCGCGCAGATTATGCTGAAATAGCTTAAACTCACAGGGTGGTAGTTGGTAGTAGTCTGGTCAAATAATTACGTAATAACCAGTTGATAAAACTGATAATTATTCAGTGACGAAGAAAAATGTACGAGACAATTAATTTCCTTACTTCCTTTTTCTGTTTCTGTCTTTTTTTTTTGCTTTCTTCATTCATATTCTGTTCAAGGGCGGAGTTAGCGCGGGTGCAAATGCACCTTAACTTGACGCAAATTCAAAATAATGACAAGATTTCAGTCAAAATTATTAAT
>JAQGCA010003267.1:0-12123 GCA_034698945.1 Protaphorura quadriocellata | reverse complement strand
TAGCCATAAGGCTAGGGACTTTAATCTTTTGTATCTTCTTTCCTATGTTATTCTATCTCAATGCTACTCTCACAATACTATTGATTTAACTTAGTCTGCACTGGAATGAAGGAGTATTCACAATTAAGTGCAACAACCTGGAACGAAACTTTAATGAGAGCTTCTTTAATTTTATTTTGATTCACCTTGACCTGACAAGATTTTCTGATCAGCTTTGAAAAAATTTCTGAGATTGGGGGTCCTTCGGATGAAACCTATATAATTGTTTCGTGTGTGGGTATGGGTGTGTGGTCCGTTCTACCCTCCTCATACAATTATTTCGATACACTTTTGACCCGAACTTGACCATCTGTCATTCCCATGACACTTAGAATGATTCAAAAATGAAGATATCGCTACACATTTACGAGCGAGAAAGTGTCTAGACGGAGTGATAAGTAGCAAATTCCCACCTGCCAATGTGATCCAACATGACTTTCGTATAGTAAATGTTTGATTGGTCACTCATGGTTAGTCAGGCTTGGTGGAGTGGTATAGTCCATGTAAATAATCTATAGAACTTCTTTTCCACACTCCTCTCCTTGTTCGGCAATAATAGATTTTCCCAAGCCTTTCCCTTTCAGTCGCTCCTATTGATGAATCAAATTTATTTGTATAATTGTTGTGAGGAACGCCTGAGAAGACTCGAAGACTCCTAAGACGAATAAATCCTATCCTAGTAGGCTCCGTGGTTATACACATTTGAGAAGGTCGCAGAGGCAGGTTTCACCGTAGCGGGGAGGTCAAATGAAATGAACCATGAAGAATCGCAACACACACCCATTATCTGCTCTAGGGAAAAGTACAGAACATTATGTACTAATTCCGGACTGATTTCGAATACCTCATTAATTTTCATTAAGAAAATTTACCACGTGTTGAAATATTGTGAAGAACGGAACTTGATTTCTGCACGTGATTGACTGTACAACAAGAAGGTTCAGCCTGGACCTCTTGTATTTTATGTAGGGAATGCTGAGACTGAGAATGGAAAGTAAAAAAAAATCCAGCAAACTTCAGCACTTTTCTTTGTTCTCTTCTAAGTCGCCTTCCATTGTAAGTTAGAAAGTTGTGACTTTACCATCATCAACCAAACCGGGCAAAAATAACGGGGAAAGCTAACCCGGGAAATTCCTTCCTTGTATACGACTACGGATACTGCATTATATTATAGCCAGAGAATTATCTTTCTTCTCTGTGTGTGGGGAAATGAGGCTTTTAAGGTCCTTTCCTTCCCTCTCCTGTTTTTCTACAGGAAATTGCTCTTTATGTCTTTTTCCTAATAGAGCGAGTGAAGAAACTTGCACTTCATACTATATTTATACCCTGTCTGATTCATTCTCCCTCTTAAGGCTTTACTGGCAACCTCAGGAATAGGCAATTAGCAGCCACTAAAACCCTTCCAGTCATATCTTATGGTGAAGTCAAAATATTTAAAATTTGATGGTGTTGAATTCACCGTTCTCTTCCTGTTTTTATAATGAGTCTAAGAAGTGCATTGCGTGCAGAGCAATTATTCACAATTCAATTAGTCGTTTGTCTGTTACGTATCACGCATGAGGTAAGTTTGCTTGTTCATTTGATCGAAAATTCAAAGCGAGAAAATTTGGAGAAAGTTGCCGTTCCAACTACATGAAACTTCCCCTGGGTGCATTTTTATATCAGGAGCTTGCGAGGACCGTTTAAGAAGTCTAGGATTTGTCGCTACTTTATAATCAGTTCGTACCAATTCTTGAAGTGGCTCTGCCATTTATATTTAATCGGCCAGTATTCAGTCACTTAATGGGCCACGCCGACACAAATTTATGATAATTAGTTAAATTTAAGAGTAATTATTACCGAAGACTAGCAGAGATCCTGAGTCAGTTTTCAACTTGTACATCAGGGAATAAATTTGACTGGTTTAGCTCGACTTTTTATTATTATTGTGATATTCCAAACAATTCGAACATACTAAGATAGGCATTTTGTATTAAGCGTCCATTGGTCTTTTTAACAGTAATTACATAGACAGACAAAAGATAAAACAAATATCCCTTCGTAATGAGATTTTGTTAGGTGCGGTCTGATTACACTTGCTTCTTTTGTCTCACCCGATCAACATTCCAGAAGTATCTAAGCAGGCATATACCCGTTAACCTAAAATACCCGAAGAAGGAAGAATGAAAGTGTTAAAAATTCCGAAACTTATTTACGTACATTGCCAATAACACAACCACGGCACCGAGGATTCGGTCGTATTCTAAATTCGGTATAAGAATCGATTAGACTCTAATGCAGTCTAAAACATGGAAATCGCGGTGCATAGCACGTATATAAATAGGTGTGTGTATGTAAGGTAGGTGTGGATTTGATGTAAAAGGTGGAGAGATAATGTAATGTAAATTGTAAATGGGGTGCATCTCCAGGAGAGCTCCATCCTTAGAACACACAGTTCACTTTAAGTGAATTCGACTTCGACTTTGCCTTCTTCGGCTTCTTTTCACTTTTGGGAGAAAGTATAAGAAAATCCTATGGGTTAAGGTTCTGGGAATGCGTAAGCTACGTTTTTGTTCGGTCATGCATCGGAAAGAATGCGGGAGAGGAAAGTAGAATAAAAAACTAGGAGAGGGGAGTCAAGGGAAAAGTCAGGCTGGAAAAGTAATACGAAAAAAGAAGAGAGTGCCAGAGTTTGGGTTCCCTCTTTAATTGGGACCGGAGTAACGATGCGAATTTGATGTGACGACAAAGAATTTTCTATCTCTGGACCAATTCCCCTGTGTTGTTTGGTTGTGTGGGTGCTCCATCCATGCTGCACTGCTCAATTTTTCAGGGTGGCTCATAATATTTCAACCCACTACAACCAACCACCAAAGTAAATTAAACATTTGTTAGGAATTCTGCTTGGGATCTCATGAGCTAGTGGTATTTTGGGAGGTAGGCACAGTATAGTGATGTCTAGTGAGTGTCAGGTTTATTCCACGAGGTCTTCAGTTTCAATTCCTCATTGGTTCTGTATTGCTGGAATGTAGGATTTGAAATCATGTTATGGTTAAGATTTCTGTTATAAATGTTTTTTTTTCTCTTGTTATCTCTTTGTTGTTGGAAAGCTGGCCCAAATATTGACAGCAGTGCAACTTAAACTCTTGACCGTAATGAAAGCAATTAACGAACTAACTGTAATGCTGGATGTTTCCACTCGAGGAGGTCTTCAAGGATTTTCCTGCAGTCATCTGTGTTAGTAAAAAAACTCCGGGGTAGCGTCTAGAATCACCTCATTTATATCGGTAAAAGCCTAAAATAAAGCGCAAATCTGGGCTGAAGATGGTTGACCGATTACAAGAGTTACTTTAGCTTTAATTTTATTGGCAGCCAAACGCGATCCGGATTCGGATTCTGTGCGCAACCTAATCTGAATTCCCGTCTGTGACTCATTAACTCATAACATAGTTATGGGAAAATTAAAAAAATTCTCTCGCGCTGCGTTCAAAAATCCTATGGTCAATAGTGCTATAGATTTCGCATTAAATTCTGCACACACGTGGAAGTATTTATTGTTAACGGGGTATTTAACCGAGGCCATGTCGAGGTCGTCGCTCAGAGAACATAAGCACGAACACAGTATGACACAGACGAGATATTCTGTGCTAATCATTTAATCGGTGAGGAGTGGAACATACGAGTATACACCACCCTGTATTACCCGAACCTCTAAATCGATTCAACCCTGTACGTACATACTCTATGCTGTACGTGACGGACTACTTTCTATTTCTACTCATCCCCGACAGTTACGTATTAAAATTCTGAATGCTTGGGGTTGCAATTGGGGTAAATTCTTAAAATTTTGGACTTTTGGGCATAGATTTACATCGCACACCTCCATAAAATTTGTGTTTTGTTGATATTTGGCAAGCAATGTTCATTCATTGTTAATCTGGAAAGTTATTAAAAAAAAACCGAACTTGAAACTTGAAACTGAAAGAATTCCTGCATTAACCAAATGTGAGAATTCTGATTGCATATTTAAACAAAAGTCTGAACTTTTAGATTCACGCGACACGACAACCATTAATTATTAATAATACTGAAATTGGATGGTTTTGCTAATTAATAAGCCGTATGATTACGGGTGACGCAAAGCAGTACAAGCGAAAAATCCTATGGCGATCTTACTAATACAGTTAGTATCGATGTTTCCACAGTTCAAAACTCACGAGCTCTAATAAATTCCTTTCCCGACTCATGATATCTGGAATTCAGTTATGGCTTGAAATGAAATGAGAAGCAGAGAAGGGAAAATATTTTATGTCAATTTTGTCTCTCCTCGCGTTATTTTTCTGGACCATCAGTTCTGTTAGTAGAATTGTATCCTGGTAGTACTTTACCAACACGTGGGGGAATCCCTATGCATCATTGCTCTATTATTTTACCGCTGTGTGGAGGGAGACTTGCAAAACGACATCAGTGTAAGGCTGGCTCCGCATTACTCATCCGTCGAAATTCTTGAAATCTATCTTGATCAGATAAATGCGGACGGGATACTGTGCCGTATTTAGTATTTTTGTTATATTCTTCAATTCTGCTACGTTGATCTTCAAATCATGGACAAAATTGTAATGCAGAACACTATAGCCCCGCGGCAGTACTGGTATCATTTTACATCAGGGATGGAAATCGGAATCGTAATTCGAATTTGAAAAAAAAAACTGGTATTTTGGCCAGAATCGGAATCGGAATTTGAATTGGAATCCAAATTTTTGAAACATTGGAATTCGAATTCTAATTTGAATTGGAATTTTTTAATATATTCGAATTCGAAATCGAAAAAATTAGCAATTTGAATTAAAAAATCGGAACTCGAAATAATTTTTCCAATTTCCATCCCTGTTTTAGATATTGAATCTCACGCTAGATTTATACTTTTCTGCAACACGCTCTCATTCCTTTTGCTTTTCCTTCATTTTCATTTTTCTGCTTTCTTGTTACGATCGTGAAATAAAGTAGGTTTAGTACATCTACGCATTATGTAAATAAAACTATCCATACAAGAATCTAGCAACGCCTTAACAGCCGGAAATCCACTATAATCATTACAGCGCTTTAAATGAGTTTACAAATGAACGAATGATAAACAAGCTTGAATTTATTTTTTAATTATTGTGATTTTAGCACCATTCGACACAGACTATAAGTAAAATTCATTGAATGCAAAAACAACCTAAGTACACTTAATGGTAAACAATGCCAATTTTTGACGCAAATATTACAATTTCAAAACGATGGGACCTCGGCGGCACTGATAATCCTTTGAGCGGTCGAGTCCATCTATGTAAATAAACAAGGTTAATCATTTAGTGTTTGCAATGGATTTGATGGGGACAACGAGCGCACATAACGATGCTATGGCGGCTTGAAGTTATGACCTCCCAGAATTTCACGTTGGACTGACTTCACATAATATAACGTTTCAAACTTAAGAGGGGCTAATTAAAAATTTTCCGTCTAGTATTTACAAAATATTATTGAGAAATTACCCGCAATTCTCTGTGCGTCTTAGAGGTAGTTTTATTTTCCTTCACATTCTCTGAAATTGGGGTTTTGACTTCCTTCAGTTTTAAGTTGTCCCCATCCTCTTCTTTATTTGTAAGTTTATGGCCATGACCATGACCATGATCGTGAGTTTGAGCACAGCAATATTTCAGAACCAAAAATGTAAGTCCAAATGAGACGAGTCCGGTTACAACAAAAATTGGACTTCTGAAACTCGGACTTGACAAGTGGTTGTGATATGGCTTAATAATCGGTTCACCAGTTGGAGACGTTGTTTCATAATATGGTGCTCCTGTTTGCTGTTGCTCCACTAAGTTGTTCGTTGATTCGCGAAATTGACCACTACAGAATTGGACCGAGCAAACAATTATAAGCAAAACTAATTTTACGGAACACATTTTGGTATTGATTGTGAAGTAACGAGGGGGAGAATTTTAGAGTTCTTCTTTGATAGTAAGGTGTGAGAATATAAATGAGAAGGGTAAAAAGTTTAACCAACGCTTTTACTAGAAATTCCGGGATTCCTATAAATAATGCTTGTTTTTTATGGTCAATATATTTGAGGTGCGGAAATGAGAAAATCCGGTAACCCCCCCAGAAACCAGTATTCTATTTCTAGAGAAGCCAAACGGTAACAAAAATGAGGTATTTGTCTGTTTTTTAAGAATTAAGGTCTCAACATGTTGACAGGTAAAATTAAAATCGGACCAGTCGCACTCAAGTCAGCATATGTCAACTATTTTTACTCTCATAGCGGCGACAGGTGTCTGGTCTTGAGCTGTCAGGTGTTCGTATCTCGACATGAGTATTTCGCTTGAAAACTCAACCAGGACGAATTGACGTTACATTAGTTTTCCATTTCTGATTTATTTTAAAGCAAACCTCAGCTATACACCATGCGTAATGATTTGATTCACCTATTCATAATCGGAAGGCACGCATTGTATTTTAATTCCAAATTGAATGTACTCAAGCTTTGGTGGTATCGAATTAGTATAATTTAAAGCAACAATGCCATTTGGAAGATAAAGCAATGTATAATTCACATGAAATACTACCTCATTAGTTTCTTGTATTGTAAAACAATGATTTTTTCTCAACCCGCACAGCGGTTGACTAGAATGTGCGTTTGAGTTCACTGTACCATTGTTTCTGAGTTTATTTCCTTCTACCTTTGTCACGTTTTTGTACAATTTACATTGTAACTTTCCGGGATAAAAAAGTTTTTCTTTTCCGCCATCCGCATTCCAAGTCAGTTCTCTTAAAACTTTCCGAGCTCTCAGTTCTAAATAGAATCAAGAAGGTACTTTGCCAGAGGAAGAGTCCTTAGACAACTATTTCGTCTGTTCTTGGGCTGGGCATTCCCTCTTGTGCGGATTACATTACCGCGTATCATCAAATTCTGTATTTATTCTTTTCAGGTTCTGGATTTTAATATTCACTGGGTTCTCAAGAATCCTTGAGTGCAGTTTCGGAAAAATAAATATGATTCAATGGCTCGCATGAGTCTAAGGTATTTGTGTCCAAATAAAATTCAGGAAGACTCCATTTTTACTTTCTTTGTTAGAAATTATTGCGTCCACAAACCTGCCGGACGTCTCACGTTTCACATACCGCAATTTAAAAAAAATTAACATGCGACAGTTCCAATTTCAATCGTGGTACTTGGTGTATTCTATAAAGAAAAACCATCCCAATTCTATCTTGAGGTTAATGTGCCCATCCCCGGTTTTCTCATACCAATTATCTTAAAAGCCGATTCTTTAGAATCTCAGAAATCTACTTTATCGAAATTACTAGGATTGTAGGATTGTAGATTGATTTCATCCTTCAAAATGCTCATGAGTAAATTTTATGGTAGACAATTGTTAAATTGGAGGGTATTTTGGTTACAAATGTCGTCACATTAGAACGCAAGACATCCGTAATAGCCATAGGTCAACTTTTATCACGGCAATCAATCCGTTCATCCTCTGCGTACACACAAACACGCACGCAACTCAAGCGACGGCATTGGCGCGGATCGAGTTTTTCACGAGAGTATTGCATTGTAGCATAGCATAGTGCAGTGAATAAAACTAGATTTATGTCCGTCTATTCATAACGAAAAAGAAAATAAAATAGAAAAAGGAAGGAAGGACTGGAAGATAGAATTAACTGGGCTGTAATGTAAGGCAATGCTAAGAATTGGAGAAAGTACTAGATCGATAGATGAAAATCTTTACATTATGTACAGTCTGGTCCATAACCTTTTAGCCCTCCCTTTACATCCGAAACCGTGGAGAATAACTGAGATATACATTTTAAAGGTGATGGGTACATCGGAAAGGAATTGAGTTTTCTGGCCAGAATTCACTCAAAAGTTAAAATTCTGACTATTTCCATTTTACCATCGAATTGGGCTGAATTTTACAAAAAATTACAGCTACAATTTGTTGGAGTCGGAGGCCAGTCTAGAGCCGTGGCTTGCGTGATTCTCAAATAAAGGCAAAACCCGCTTTGTCTGAATCCAATTAACAACAGCTTAAAATTTGCATAAAATTCGTCAAAACTTGATGCCAAAATTGAATTTGAAATTCTCACTTCTGATTAGATTTTTGGTCAGAAAATGCTGTATTTTCCCGTGTCTAGTTTCTAAAACTGAACAGCACCAATATAACGCATCAGACTTAGGAATGGAATACATCGATAGCCCCTTCATAAAATTCTCTACGGAATAAACATCGCAGTTATTCTCTAGCTCCACGTGCTTAAGCTATGAGGAGGGGTTGTGGACCGTGGTTATGCATCTTGGGCTATAGACTAATACTCAAATTAACCGTACAAGGAGCAGTGGCGGCTCTAAGATTTCTTACCGAGTGGGCCACTTCGATATATATTGTGAGAGAGGAGATACGGCTGCCAAATTCCACCAAAACAATGTGTGGAACGGATATTATGAATTAACTAGATTTCTAAAAAGAAGGAACACAATAAAATGTGTACAAAGTTGTTGGAATTCGATAAACTCTTCTAAAATTTTCAAATTTAACCAAAGTCAAATATTTTTCCGATACGATTGCTTAAATATTTCAACCTTGCAGGTCAGGGCGAGCAAATAATTCAGCCCTGTTAGTACGGAATGTAAACGGGATATCTTTCTACCAGATACTATGTGCGAGGTTGAGTATTTCTGAACAGATCTAGCGTTTGCTCGGAGGAATTTTTCTATGCCTGATTTTTTCACACTTTTCTGAAACTTTGATGGGGCAATGTCCCTTTTCATAGAACTGCAACCGTTACGGCGCTGGCTAGAATCGTAAACATAATCTCAGTGCCCATCTATCTGTTCATCTTTTTTATGTGTACCCGTAAAGGTAGGAAGTCTCCATGTGTAGAGATACCGATTCAGCAATTTAGGATTAGTTTTTTGACCAGTGCATTGCAGTGTAAGGTAGTTGATTCATACATACAACTTGCGTGATCTTAATGAATGGAGAAGAAGCTCAATTTCCCAATAATAAAAGTGAGAGAGGACAAGAGGTTTGAGCTTTATATGAGCCATTACTAGATTAGGCACAGTTATACTACGTATAGTACGACTGTGTGCCTTTCTTTCAGCTTCTTCAGAAATGACGATAGTGAATATTATTACATAGACCTTGCTGATTCAGATTGAGTTGTTCCTTTATATTCCTTTCTTCTTTCTTCGTAGTGAAATGTAAATGGAACGAAAGTTTGGCATGGATGAGTTGAAAGGGTTGAGTTGAATCCGGACTCCTCTGCTCGACCATCATTGATTACAAGCAATAAAGTTCTAAGCTCTCATCATTCATTTTTATATCTGACCATATTCCACTTCCATACATAAAATAAAATGGCACATGGATTTATACTTGGACAATGTTCATTCTGTGTGTCTGTGTGTCTGGACGTGACCGACCGACCGACCGCCGACCGCCTTGTCTTTTATCTTACCTGAGTATATGAGTACCACTAAAATGTTGCAGAATGTACTTACAGAATAGAGTTACTTGAGATAATCAACTTATTTGTCTCCAAGACTTTCCCTTGAATGGAACTGACCCGAATTGCGTGTAGTTAAAAAGATTATTTGTTCGCCTAATGTAATCAAATCAAATTATTTTGGATTTCTGGCTACACTTGGCCTCCAGCAAAACGACTAGACCTAGTTTTCAATGGCAATTCCCGACATAACTAATTCACCGGGCAATTGCCGTCGCCAAATAACTAATGTCTACTGAGATGTCTAAGATTAAAATGAAAGTTGCCACCCATTACTCCATTATGACGATTGACACAACATAAAATTATTAATAACTCATTGCTTTTTTTATATACATTGCGTACTTTTACACTTTATCGATCGCAATGGATCTGGCCCAATATCAGTGTTAGAGTTAGGGAATTCTTTATTAATGTCATAAAATTCCAGGCCCAAACAATCCAGTAAAGTAGGAAAATTGATTTCATGTCGGTATTACTACATTTAGACAATAAAGCATACTGTTTGGTACATGAAATCAAGATAAATTACTTCCAAATCATGGGTTACCTTTGTTAAATAATTCCAATTGAAATGAACTCATGTACCTAGTTTATCTGGTATGGAACTGCTTGAATAGTCAACTTACTCAAACCACACTACGAGGTGAAAGGAGGATCAAATTACAATTAGGTTCTTTACTTTGTATACATTAGTTGCATCATTTTTCCCATTTTGCTGGCACTTTGCTGCCACACATGTTTGCTTTGGCAGTGAACAGAATAAGGTGACACTTTATGGTGGGTAGGTGATGGATAACCAAATACTGTACAAATATTATGGATGTGTGTGTCAAACCCAATGGGAACTTGAAGCAGATACACGTTTAACGTGGCTTGGGAGTGGAATCCCTGCCTATAATGCAAGGATGGACGGTCTTCTGATCTAAACTCCGAACCCGGGTAAACGTGAACGTACTGTACGGACTACGGACGACTTGTTTGAGAATTGAGTTTCATGTTTGACATAGTTACATGATATGACTCTAGGGATGAGTTCCAGGGAAGAACCTCAACATATCTATCAAATAAAGTAAAACTTGGGAATGATGTTACAAATGGGTAGTGGAGTAGTTCCTTACTTCGTAACATATTATTCCTTACAGAGAGTGGGCGCTTATGTGCCCTGAGGCCATTTCAAGAAATGCATTTCCCCGCAAATCCCTGGTGAAGTCATTAACAAATGCAAAGTGGAAATAAATTTACGTCGTTTAAGGCAATCAAGTCACAAGTTGTGTCGCTCGTGTCTTGTGTCTCATATTATAGTCCGTTTTGTGTTTGATGTTTCCAAGACAGATTTAAATTTAAATGCTAATGCTAATGCTTGTAAAAACCTTTGAGAATTCTCAGATGGTTGAACTTAGTTTCACGGTCTCGTTTCATTCTCGAGTTAATTATAAAATACTAATCGACACTAACTCTCAAATTGTATGTTCACAAGATTTCTCATTTATTAGTTTGAAATTGCCTTTTTTGTCTTGCTTATTCAAATTCAACGCAAGGTTAATTTTGTAAATACTATCAACTATGATTGCAATGTAAAACAATCAATACACATCACAATGGAAGTATTATTTTCTGCGAACAGTCTCGACGAATAGAAAGGAAGATAAATATGGTTCCAAACTCTCGCGACTAGAGTGAAAATAAGACCTGCTTTATCGCAAATTTTTTAACGCTCCTAATGGATAGACGAGTTAACCTCACCACTGCAGCATATCTACCGACTGCATCGAACCCTCACCGAAGGTTGTGTGTACTACAATGGTATGCTAAGACTGGATTGACTTAGGTCATTTGCAATAATGTGTTTTTTTTATTACGACCTAATTCGACTATAAGCGTTTTATACATTTCACTGGTAATGCGACTAACGGAAGTAATAATATGAGTAGAAAGCGAGTATTGGTAGTCAGCGGGTGTGTTTCAGCGACTAATCCTCCTAGTCTACAGTCGATGTAAATATACACATAAAGTTTAGAAGTAAATAGCTTTGTATGTAAGCAACGCGATAGACGGCAAACTATGTAAAACCTTCAGCGATTTGAGTCCCACAAATGATTTTCGAAAGCACGGAGCGCGTAAACACAATGGATATCGAAGCGAGATGAGAATAAATACCCAACTAAACATTGGAAATTCCACAGGAGACGAAGACAAATGGGTTTGACGACGACGACTCAGCAACAACTTCTGAAAACAGCACTAACCAATCGACTTGAACCTATGTTTCACCATTCAGCAACACCAAAAAGGCACTAAAATAATAGCATATCTATTGGTCTCTCGCTCTATTGGTCTAAATTGTACTCAAAATTCGAAATAACAAATTCTATCACTACTTGCAACAAAGATAATAAATAGAATTAGTATTCGGAATTTGGTACAGCTACATCTATATTGTCTTTCTAGAGTATTAGCTAGAAATCATTACAGGGTAGGACAGATTAAGCAGACTCATTTCGGGGCATGCTATGGTTCAAAGTGGAGGGTCAGATTCCACGAGCT
>JAQGCA010003266.1:0-12124 GCA_034698945.1 Protaphorura quadriocellata | reverse complement strand
AAATGTCAAAGTTAAAACCCAAAGGTGATGAGATGAAGGTGTTGGAGGCTCTTGTAATGCGATAACTCATATTCTCCGGCTTGAGGATATTCCTTTGAAACCATACATTGACTCATGTGGATTTGAATTCTGGTGAGCCAGAACTACCACGCACTAGGTACTAGGCACCTCTTGGTTTGGGTAAGAAAAAATTATTCGTAATTTTTGCCCTAAATTCACTCAAGTATTCCATTGAAATCAGGTAAAACTATAACCAAGCTGACATTTCCTTTGTTCAATCAATGTCAATATAGTATTGCTCCAAATTATGTACATTTTTGATTGTAAGGAACTGTATTTCCGTAATCCAGTTTTTCCAGGATTTAAATAACTTCTTATTCCGAAGTGTATATAACACATACATACGTTGATCGTCTTACTTGCCGGACACTACATATAAATTAATATTCAGTTAATTCTGTGCATAATAGTTCTGAGTTGAAATTAGTTTGGGCTGACTTGGTCGGATATTTGAGGAAGGGTTAAATGACGAGTTTTGATTATTCTTGTGACGTGTACTCATTTATCAGACCTCCCCGTAAGCGTCTAACGGAGACAAAACTTTTTAAGACGGAAGAGATCTTGGGAGGATTATTTTCTTATTAAGAAGACTTTGTCTCCTGCCGGAGAAGACTAATGTCAAGGGAAGAAATTCACTCAAATTTGTAGAAGGTAGACGATCCAAGAACAAATACTGAAAGTTATACCGTAAAAATTCAAAATTATTTTCAATAGTTTGTACTTTATTATGCTGAGGGTTCATTCCCTCGGATAGACATTGTCAGATGCTTACGTTAAATTACGCTTTACTCCAGGTTAATATTTGTCTTGGTTTCTTTGAGATTATTCTGTGGTGCATGGGTGGGACATAGATATGTTAAAAGCTTATGGAAATTTTTCCAACCCATTATTTATAATTGGAGGACATTACAATTAATTTTTAATTTTGAGTGTGGTCGGGAGTAGAAGCTTCATGGAAACCTAATTATAGGTTATGACTATTTGGGTGAAGTAATTATAAGTCTACTTCTAGTTTTAGTATACTTTGTTTTAATTTCACCCTGACGAGAAAAACTGAGGCTGAGTCTGAGTCTGACATTACGGGCATGAGCTTTGGTGGAATTTATCCTTGGTCGATATTAAAACTCATTAAGACTCCCATTACTAAGTCAAAGTTTAGTTGGTAACGGAATCCATGCGTGTGTGGAGTGTGGGCTATAATGGATTCACAAAATTCGGATGTACTACATAGTTTTATTCACAAAATTCCGTTCTATCTCCAATTTGTACTCGGAGTTTTAGTTTGACCTGATTTCAAATTCGATCGTCATTTGTTTGAAAGTAAGCTTGTGGGATGAAAAACTGTAAGTTATTACACATTATTAGCTCCCTCCTTCTCTGCCGAACTATTTTAATTTACGTCATTATGTTAAACAAAAAGACTTTGAGTGCTTTGAGTTTTGGGATTTCCTCCAGTCTGGTCATACATCGTTTTTTAATATACAGTGTGGTTCAGAAATTCAACTTCAATATTAAATTGATTCTGTAAATGCAATATAAATTAAGATCGGAAATGAATTACTTTCTCCACTGCTTTCACTTCCTATTCACTTTGTAAATAAATTAAAGAGACCTTGCATCATTTCCATTTCCATTTCCTTGTTTGAGATTTCTATTAAATGAAGTGGTGGTTAGTTCTAGTTTTTAGGAATTTAGCACCCACAGAGTTCTAGGAAATGACATGAATTGTGTAGGAAGTTGTGAATGCCATAGGAAGCCACAATAAAGTAACTGTGAGGAGAATAAGTGATTTAGTCGCTTGACTACACACACATTGAATCAACTTTTGAAATTTTAATGAGGACTTCATTAAGGTTTGACTCGAGTCAGAAACAGATTTTCTCCTTTCACAAAATAACAGGTAACAGGAGGAGTGAAGAAAACATTTTCAGATTCCATGAATCTCAGATTCAACAGGACGCCACATATGTATTGCCGCGTTTTCATCTCAGGTGTTGAATCTGGATGCTGAGGCAAAAAGTCTGTTTAGCCAAAGGACACCTTATGGGAAAATATGCGCCCTTGGAATCGGTTGAATATTTTATACGTTGTAGTCCTTTACATCCTGAACAACTTTTGTGGAGGTCATACCCCCCAAATGTCTAACCGTTTGGCCGCTAAAAATACATAGGCCAGCATGTAAGATGCCTTATACGGACTTTCACTTCAGCTTTCACTCGCTTTCACCTTACATGCCCACCTGTGTATTTTTAGCGGTTAAACGGTTAGACTTTTAAGGGTAGGACCTTTACAGAAGTTGTTTAAGATCACGAGGACTACAACATCAAAAAACGAAGGAATTCCAAATGTGTACTTTTTTCCATCTGCTTCTTTTATCATGCTCCTTCAAAATTTTTCAGGAATGGACTGGAGCAGGGTATTTTGACTTGACTTTTTCGAAATACTGAGATTTTCATATTAATTTTAGGCTACTGTGAATAATAACGCCAATTATGATGGAAATACATATGTATCACCCTGTATTATGTAATGCTACGCAGATTTCGGGTTAGTTTTGCCTTGTATAGTTCGCTTTATACTCCTGGCGTGCCTCTCCGGAAATTTATTACCATCTAACGCCAGGAATAATGGGATAGACCAGAGTGTGGAAAATTGTTGAATGGGATCGAAATGACGCAAGGATATTTAAGCTTCAATTTTCTCCTCTTTCCCAACAAAATTCTTTTGTAGTCCTTCCACCTCACTGACTCACTGGAGTTACGTTATTACGGTTGATGAAAGTCAAAGTCTAGACTTCTTAGGCGTTTTTTACTTTGAAAATATGATTTAAAAAATTCAATGTGCTCCTTGATGTTCGGTTACAGGACATTACTTCATAAATCCTCCTCTTTTAGTATTTCCAAAAGAAATCGGCCTTTCAGGTTATCACGGAGTATAATTTTCTTCACAAGACCGAAACTAGTCCTTCTGATTTTTTTTCAGATTTTCTTACTAAAATTGAAAGCTAGAAATATATGAAGTTGTGACCCACCCTGTACATTCCTAATGTCTGGAAATATTAGTTTCTGCTGATACGAGCAAAATAATTATTATTTTATTTTCCTCCAGACTTCCAGGAATAATGCTGGATATCTTTTGTTTCCAGAATCACAAAATCATAAAAGAGAGGAGAAGAAGTCTGAGAAGAAGGCAGAAGTGAAGCAAAGAATAATAAAAAAAAATCAAGAAGTATTAAATTGTATTATTAAAAAAAAGTCTTTGTCAAGAAGATGAGGAATCATTTGCCCATGGACCCATTTGACTTTTCGTCTTCGTAGCACTCGTGGTTGGATTGGAATTCCAGAGTTTGTAATTATTACCACTCAAAATAAATCATTGTTGTTCTGTTGGACCCAACTCAATGAGAATTCTGGACAACTTTGGCCAGGATGCTCGTGAAGGAATACAGAATCCCACTCCCACTCACGGTCGAGGAGTACCGGATTGCTCAACTTTATATGATTGCCGTAAGTTTAATTATTTATTATTACATTTTAAGTCCCCGTTTTGTCTTCCTTATTAATCTTCTTTACAAACATTGAGTCATTCTTTGTTCTCAGAAAATAATAATAATCATGGGCTTTCCAGCCTGAGGATATTCGAATAAAGTACTTCTTTCAAGGAAACCACTCTATCTGACATTCCGAGAACTTGTCAATCGAAATGAAAAAGAAAATACTGACATAAATTTTCTGGGAAAAATGAGCATCAATAAGAAGTGAAGGATTCGGATTGAGTGGTTACCTTGTTAGTGGATTTCTGGTATTTTTGCACAGAAAGTCCGCCTCAGTTTTTCGGTTTCATATTTCCATCATCCCCGATTCCACTTATTTTACAGTTGGAAATGTTTGTTGACTTTTTGTCTGTATGTGGGAAGGAGAAAGATGGTAGAGACTGACTCGGACCGGCTGTGGGCCGTCTTGAATTGTCAACTGTCAATATTGACACTGATGAATGTTTCTCTTGTTTGTTTTTTCTCTTTGTGGGTTTGGTGTTGAAAATAGAAAAAAAGTCGTGAAGAGACGAAAGGAGTTGGAAGTGGGATTGAGATTTTAGTGAATGAGCCGTATGAGGATGGACCAGGAGGACGTGGACAATTTACTCATAAAATATATCACGTGGGGAGTCATTTACCAAGTTGGTTCAAGAGTCTTCTTCCAAAATCTGCTCTCACGGTTGAAGAAGAAGCTTGGAATGCATATCCTTACACTAAAACTCGATACACTTGTCCATTTGTTCAAAGATTTTCATTGGAAATTGAAACTTCTTACTGTGCGGATGCTGGACACCAAGACAATGTCTTCGGACTTTCAGGCTCGGACTTGAGAAATCGTATTGTGGGTGAGTGATGACTTTTCAAGCTTTTTTAAGATATTTAGCTTCGCCATTCAATCAGGCAAGGGCGTCTTTACTCCGATGATGAATTTGCGATGTCAACACCAGGCAATGGCCATTTTATGTCTAGAAAAACCGCTGAAGATGTAGTCAGTGAACCAAAAAATTGATGTTGTCTCTCCGATGACATTTTAATTTTGAAATATATGAATTTTTTCCGGTGATCTCTCCATTTTGTATAACGCATCCAATATCGTCCTGTCAGAAAAAACCATTACCTTCGAATGAAGGCCTCATTTTTGACATAAAGACATTCCTTCATTCTCAGGATATAGTTTTTCGGACTGCTCAATGAAATAAGTGCAAAATATTAAAATTGTTAAAAATTGGGGCAAGTTATCGCAAGTACGCGCGTCATCCTTGGTATTGTGTAATGCCATTCAGTTGACCATGCTTTTGCGAAGTACACCGCATACACCTTATGCAAATATGTACGCCGTTTGAAATCTTCGGATTTTTTTATATGTTGTAGTCCTTGTGATTCTGAACAGCTTTTGTAAAGGATCTACCCCCAAAAGTCTATTCGTTTGGCCGCTAGATATACACTGTTGGGCATGTGCGATGACGTAGAGTGAAAGTTAAAGCAAAAGTCACTGTACGCCATCGCACATTCCCAACAGTGTATATCTAGCGGCCAAGTGGCTAACCTTTTGGGGGTAGGTCCTTTACAAAAGTTGTTCAGAATCACAAGGACTACATAAAAAATTCAAGGATTTCCAACGGCATATATATTTTCTAATGTGTATGCGGTATCCTCGTGCATATTAACTGGAAGATTTGAAATATTACAATGAATCTCTCAGCGATTAGCGACTTTTGAAAAATCCTAAATAGCGAAGACATGTTTCAGGTTCGAACTGCGAGCGCTGTACCAAAAATTGGTAAGGTCTTTCGGTTTGGTCTAGTTTGGTGCGGACAGTCTTCGGAGAGACATTTGGAATTGTCTCGAACGCTGTAAAATATGATAGCTAGAGTGCGAACCTTGCAGAATCCCCCTTCAAAGACCGGAAGGAATGATGGGACAGTTTGTGGGGACAAAAGTTAGGAAAGACAACTATTGGTTTCCGTAATTTTGTCGCGGTAGTCCATAAAGTTTACTGCAGTTGGGGAGATTGTGCGGTTGTGGTTAAACCCCATGTGGATTTGAACGTGTACATTACCTTGGTGAAATATTGGGATTTATTACACAGACGACGAGTCCCAGATCAAATTTTCCAAAACTGAATTTGCAAGGAATAAATAATAAGCTTCCGCGGTTGGCACACAAGTAAATAAAAAAAAAGGAAAGTAGAAGAAGAAATGATGGAGAGGATTGAATTGCATTAGGGAAATGAGGCATTGCCGTCGGTTGGTTTGCTTGCGTGCTAGAAATTTGGGAGAAAGGAGTCGTCAAGTCACGTCAATCGATGAATCGAGTTTTCCAACATGACAAAACCTACTGAGAACCACCTAAAAATAATGAGTTAGAAGTCTCACAGGATAGAACAGGACAACCGATTCGGAGACTCTATGAGAAATCGTACAATAAAAAACTAGTCAATACTCGGGTTTCTATTATTTATTTTCCTTTCGTTTCCGAATCAATCTGAAAGAACAAGAAACCAACGATGATCAGTTGAGATGGGCGGGGCGATTGGGAAAAACAGCGCGACATCTGACGGACTCGTTCAATTTTTTAATTCGTTTCTGATATTTATCTTTATCATTTAGTCGATTGGCAAAAGCTTTTCTTCACTATCTGTTAAAACAAATATCGGATAGGTATTCAGCAAAATGGTCGAGAAGAGTGACACCTGACGGGAATTTCTTATTAAAGAACACCGCACAGTTCTTACAGGAAAGTAGGCCGTTGGATTTGGCCGCATTTTTTAATTATTGACCTCCTGAACAACTTTTGTGAAAATTCTCCCTCCAAATGTACAACCGTTTGGCTACAAGACACACTCTGTGACGTCATGAGTACGTAACGGATTCCTGTGACGTCACAAGGCGCATTCGGCCCATGTATTTCTAGTGAATGTTAGATTGTACTGCAAGAAAGTTATGAACTACCCTACGGATAATTGAGACAATACGATAGCTTTCATTAATTTTGAGGCTTGGTTCTCTGTTTTGGACGTTTATTGTATACAATTTAAAATGAGAGAATATATTAATTGAGATATATGGCTGGATTCTTTTGAGTTTCTGTTGAAGACATATTCATTCATTATTCATGTTGATTCTTGACTTTTAGACGTGATTGATGTGGTGAAGGATCAACTTCATGGGGCTGACTACGTCAAAGAAGAAGATCCCAGACTTTTTGTCTCCACTAAAACATGTCGGGGTCCACTGCCGGAGAACTGGATAGAAGAATACTGGAATGAGTGCAAGGTGAGAAGAAATCCCAAAAATTATCCAGGAAAATTATTAGAAACATTGAATAATTGAGTGAGATGGGGAGGAAATTAGACATTCGATTATTTATCCAAAAATCCAACCTGTCCTAGTGTATTTTAATTAGATTCTGCTTGAAGGTATAATAATTAAGCGTCGATTGATGGAAATTGTTTCGAAGAATTGACTGACTTTCGGGTTAATGTATCTCGTTATTGCGTCAAATATGGAAATGAATTTCTGTATTTACACAATCGTGAGCTAAGGACGGAACAAACTGTTACTATAATCAAATTACAATTTCCATTCGGTTGAGACTCATCAAAATTTTGCTGTCTGAATTTTCTGGATTGTGATTTGTAGTGTTCATTGGTTTTGAAGCACTTCTGACAATATCTGAATTTTATTCCACATGTACATGTGCCATGTGCTCTTAGTTTGTGATTTCCTTCTGCTCAACTTTAATTGGGTTTTGTCCCTTGGGAATTTCCTTTCCTTTCCTTGGATGGAATGGAATTGGGTTTATCCTTCAACTCTATTTGAATTTATTCTCAAAGTTTCTGAAAGCGAATGAACAGGAGTGTTGATATTTTCTCTCTCCTTCCTTGATTATGAATAATAATGAATCCAAGGGTTAGAGCTCATGAATAATAATAAGGGGTTACAAGAAAGAATTAAAATATATACTGTTTCAGTCAGGTCTTAATTTATCGGTGTTCAAATTAATCATTTTATTCAATGAATATATTTTCATCACGTATAGCTTCCTCTGTGTAAGTGCTTTCTTTAAGGTGTAGTAATTTTTAAAAAGAAT
Organism: Protaphorura quadriocellata; assembly: GCA_034698945.1. Taxonomy (NCBI): domain Eukaryota; kingdom Metazoa; phylum Arthropoda; class Collembola; order Poduromorpha; family Onychiuridae; genus Protaphorura; species Protaphorura quadriocellata. Next base: position 4,437 of record JAQGCA010003266.1, on the reverse strand, counting down.
ATTTGATTTAAAAAAAAACGGGTTTGTTCTTGTTGGAATGCTTATAGATATTCGGTAGTCGTATCTCACTGTTTGTTCATTACCCGTTAGTACAAATTACCAGTAACATGTACATACGGATTCGAACGGTTTCCCCTTAATTTAATCCCATTTGTTTGTTTATTTTCTCCACTCCATTATTGACTTTCACTTTCGTGAGGGAAAGTGTGTCGTGATATTTGTTGGAATGCCAGGAGTGGATTTATATATAGTCAAAAAGGTAAAGAGTCAAGGTCATTGGAGCGGAGGAGAAGTCTAATGTGTCAGGACACACACATCCTTCTTTATTTTCACAAGGTAGTCTCGAGTTAATTTTATTTAGAGATGAATTTAATCATTTTACCTATCCAATCTACACTAGGATGTTAAGGACTAGAGAATGTGTGTATTGAAGCCTAATGATGATTGGGTGCTTCATGAAAAGGTGAAGTTTTTAGAGGCTTATTGATCTCTCATGTCCACTGGGCTTTCAATTAGAGTTGATTCAAAGCCTTGCATACAGCACAAGGTACATCATTTGAGTGTACTTTATTTATCTAATTAAAATTCACGTGGTAGGTTAATACGGCACAGTGTAGTGAATATCCGGGTTTATTCAGTGAAGGCATGGGTTCAATTCCTCATGTCTGGTGTAATAATTAAGGCTTCAACGATACTATTAGCTATTCAGAGGTTTTGGTTTAATTATCTGCGTCGGTGGAGCCTTTAGATTAACTATCCATAGGAGGTCATGTAAATTCAGGCTCAAAGGTCACGAATGTATGAAACTAAAAATTATTCGAATTTGACTGTCTATTTCACTTTTGCGTGCCTTGGGGTCATTACCCGGGTAGGTGGAGCCCCTAGCTTCTTTTAAGAACAAAATAGCGGTAAACTTTTTACGCTTTCGTAAAAAAAATGGCGGGAAAAATTGACGATTAAAAAGCGTCCTCCCCGAAATATTCCACACTTCTAGTGGTCTGACACTGAAAATTTTGACCGTCTGGTTTGAAATGGCGAACATTTGGGACTTTTCGATGATAAACTGAAATTTATTTGAAATTATTGTCGTGACTATGACTATTAGGACAGTTTCGAACTCCTGAGTCTAATTTGAATTGGACACCTGAATGTGGTCCCTTGTAAGAGTGGAGTACGAATTTGAGCATTAGTCACGTTACGTTACGTTTTACTGGAGCTGAGGAGTAAACTCTGGATGAGTTTATAAACTAAACTAAACTAAACTAAACCGGAGTATTCACGAACTGGGCTCTATCCATTTATCTCTGTCTAGGGAGATTCTTCAGTAGTAAAACCCAGATCTTTCTCATGGACCACTACATACATTACACGAGAAAATGGGAATTCCTTCCGCATCTGCAATCTGCATACACAGGATAAGTCTTTTAATTGTATGCATTCAGGCACTTAATTTTCAAATGGCGCAGCAGCTACACTGACTAAAATACTGATACAAAAGACAACTTTAATCTTTCACTAGATTTTATTTTGGCGATGCTTCACAGAATTAAAGAAATTTAGGTGGGCCGAAATGACCAAATATTAAAAATATATTTACATAATACGCAGTTGTCTATATTTCGTAGCACGGTTGTGGTGGGTGGTGAGGTACAAAGAAAAGTCTATTTTTCGTTACTTTTTGTCCACCCTGTATAAATTTTACATTGTGTTGAAAAAATAAACCCAGGTAGGAGTTTGAATTTGTAGTGTAAGGTTTACAGTCAATAGAACTTGGTCTAAAATAGCTCAGGGTTTAAAGGATGCGAATTTATAGGTCATAAAATGTAGTCAACCGTACGATTGAATTTATTCTGCAGGGTGGTTCGCAACATTTTGGCCACTCCCTAAACCCACCTGGAAAGTTTGGGCTTTCAGAACATTTCAACAGAAAAATTGCAAATGTATATCTCATATTTTTGGTCTTAGCTGCCTTACATATTACATTTCATGCAATCCAAACTAGTTATTTACTTGCAAACAAATACTGAGTTTTGGATTTGACAAGAAAATCCAGATTTTGTGTTATTGATTTCTATCTCTGTAAAGAAAGGGTTTTTCCAAAGCTTGAATTTGAATAGTTGGTGTTCTGTTGCTCGTGTCTGAAATTCATCAATGTCCTACCGCGCTGAAGAGTTCTTTAGAATCCGCGGATGATGGAAAATGATAAAGCTGTGCTGTGGAATCCATAGACTCTGACGCTTTTTGGGTTTAGGAAAATCCTTATGAGGAAATACATGTAAATGGGAATGACTTGAATCCTTTTATATCCGACACGCGCTTTCCCCTGTAAGTTTATGTTCAGACAAGCAATCCAGATTCCGGATTGCTCAGACCAAGGCAAAGAAATCTTGATGAATTTTAATCATGTTAAATTTTTACAGGATAAGGAAATGCCGTTGTCGAATGGGAAGGCTGTGATGTGTGCGTACAAACTCTGTCGAGTAGAATTCCATTACTGGGGCATGCAGAGCAAAATTGAAAAATTTATTCATGATGTTGGTAAGTTAATCATCAAAGCTTTTATCTTCAAAATCTAGTACTCTCATTTTTTTGTTAGTGTACTACGCGATGACTTATGTTATGATACCATCTTAACGCGAAAGCATTGGAGCTGTTATATTCACTCCGTCCTTATAGCTCATTCGGAAAAAATCACAGTATTTAGTACACGGCGATTTATAACATGTTATCCCCGATATGGACACAAGTCAATCAAATCATCGTGAGGCTAAATTTTGTACCGTAATGATGCAATAGCTTAACTCCGGAATTCCAAAATTTTCAAAAATTTATGACAAATAATTATTTTTCTCATTTTATGTGATTCTTATAGTGTTTTGGAGATTTTTCTTTAGTAATTTTGATATTTCTGTAACTTTTATGGAATCTGGAGGATTCTTTGATCAATTTTTATCAATTCTGTAATTTTAATGCAATTTCGAGGTTTTTAGAGTAATTTTGATCAATCCTGTAATTTCTAAGGAATTTTGGGGAATTTCTTGAGTAATTTTAATCAATTCTGTAATGTTTATGTAATCTTGGAGGATTTCTTGTGCAATTGTTATCAATTCTGTAATTTTTATGGAATTTTGAGGTTTTTAGAGTAATTTTGATCAATCCTGTAATTTTTATGGAATTTGGAAAAAATTTCTTAAGCAATTTTGATCATTTCTGTAATTGTTTTTTGGAATCTTGGAAGATATTTTGAGCAATTGTTATTAATTCTGTAATTTTTATAAATTTCGAGGTTTTCAGAGTACTTTTGATCAATCATGTAATTTCTATGCAATTTTGGGGAATTTCTTGAGCAATTTTGATCAATTCTGTAATTTTTATGGAATTTTGGGGAATTTTTTTTCAGCCATTTTGATCAATACTGTAATTTTTATGGTATTTTGGAGTGGTTGTGATCAATTCTGGAAAAGCAGTAGTTGACTTTCTCCTACTTTCTTCCCCTGCTTTCACTTTCACTTTCTTGCTTCTATATTACCGAGCCAATCAAAATGTACAGAATATTGTATTTGATAGAGCGGAACTCAATTTAATGCTCTGAAATCTGATTACTGTTAAAATTGGCTATTCACAATAATTATTCTGACCTTTGATGAAATATTGATCGGGGTATCCGACGCAATAAGTTAATTAGATTATACTGGATCTCCGACATTGACACTTTTCCTTGCACCATCACGACTGCAGACTGCAGATGTGACGATATGAAGTTGATTAAATGCGAACGTGACACGTCTGCTCAAGATTAACAGTTTTTATTATAATCCAGAGTCTGTCGCATATCTTTATGTGTATACGAGGTGTGACGGTTTTATACCCAGCTGTTTTGACTCTAAAACGTTACCAGCGAATAAAAATTTAAATATTCTTCTCATTCCTTTCTCTCTGTTGAATCATCATTTTACTTTATGTTCCACTTCATATTTTATATAGTATATTCATATAAAATATTATTCTGACTCATGAAGGTACCGGTTGCCATTTTTATGTCGCTGTATTATTGTGGGTTCAACCAGCAGAGTAAACTTGGTTCGAGTTTTGTATCTGGAAATATATGTGTTTTTGAGCATTTCCTGTGAATTAATTTGACAATGGACGTCTAATATTATTGAAATCTAGCTTTTGTAATGATACCTGAATTTTCAATTTTTCATATAAAGTCCATGCTGTAGCTCTACTCTTTTTCGCCGAATTTACTTACACAATAGCATAATTGCCAATTATTCCGACACCGCAATCACCATTAAATGCGTTAGTATCATTTTTATGGTATTTTAAGCCTCTTAAAAGCATTATTACGTAATATTGGGAAATGTGGTTGTGTTTCTTTAATGCTTTATTTTTGACGGTATTATTTTCATTCGTTGCGTTGCGAATTCCTAAGTA
>JAQGCA010003265.1:0-12125 GCA_034698945.1 Protaphorura quadriocellata | reverse complement strand
TTACGCCGAAAAGTACATTACGCCTAGGAATCCATTATACCAAAATTATCTCAAACTTAGTAACTCGATATTCAACACTACCCATTTGGACCGAGCGGAAGCGGACCCGGTATAGCAATGAAAACCCCCACCGAGGAAACGAACCCCGTACCAGTAGTTTATGTAGGATGAGAATTCAGAGCACTCACCATCACCACTACACTACCATGTCTCAGAATTATTAACGCAGAAAGAGCGGATTTGAACCCGGGCTGCGACGACGCTCTAGACGCGTTAATTAACTATTAGTCGAACCCCTTAAACGTAAAGTTTACGAAGACTCCTAAATTGAAAGGACATGTCCATCGTATCTGACAATTTTTTAAATGTTGACAGGGTTTCCTTATATTTTTTGTGTATCCATTTTCAAGACGAATTTGACGATGAACCAAAATTGCGGACAAATCGTCACGCGTCGCTCAACGCGTATAAGCCCTGAGATGCTAGCTAAAATTTTCGAAGTTTTCCTGTAACTTTTGCAATTCGTATTTTTTCTCATTTTATTTCTAAAATTAATTTTTCAAAATACACACTTTTGTACGGCTTTTAGTGCAGTGGTCGATTGACATTTTTCTGTGGGATTTCTACTGGAATTTTCACGTCGTTGGAATTCCATTTTTGGATATTGCTAGTAATGAATTATAAATTATATTTAATCCGTGTACTATGAAGTACCAAGCTGTGTACTATAGTACTCTCAAATACCACGAAATATTTCCAAAAATATTTGAACAAAATATAATATAATTTTGAGAAAAATAGAGAGGTGAAGTGAGACCGACTCCCCAAGCGCCAAACTCAAGGCGGGAATATCCTTGTTTGTCCAAAGACTGAAAGTTAGTGGAAGTTATTTTTATTTACCTGGGTCTTGATTAATTTTTTCGTTTTTCGAGATAGAATTTTCAGTTGTTTCGATCAGATACTCTGAAGTTTTGTGTGTTCTGTCAGCGCTAAAAACCTATCGAAGAATGGAAATATACAAAGAAGGACTGAAGGCATTTCGTTTGAACAATTCTGAGGATCTGACGATTTACAGTCCTATTCCGGAAAAATGTAAAGTTAAAGTGTGTTACGCTGGGATTGATGAAGCAGGGAGGGGTCCTGTTCTCGGTATTAAATATTTAGCTTTTAAATAGATTCTAGATTCTAGACAAATATTTTTCGAATTTTCACGTATTAATTTAAGACAAGTGTACTGTACTCGCTTCTCTTAAATTCCGCGATTGTGGTACTATACTTATCAGCAGTTTTCTACCCAATCATTTCTTAAAACATCTAAAATTACCTACCTGATGTATTCTCATTACATTTTTTAGGGCCGATGGTATACGGAATATTTTGCTCTGTTGCGGATGAAGATGCGATTAAAGAGAAACTGAAGGAACAAGATATTTCTAAAATTGAAGAAAATCCACCCTGTCTCATTGATACCATTCCTAAGATGAATGATTCGAAACAGTTGACGGATAAAACCCGAGAAGAAATATTTGCTCAAGTAGCTGACTTGGATTACATTGCTTTTGGATTGAAAATTATATCACCGACGCAAATTGCTGCCAAAAGCTATCGGCGTCAAAAGATCGGTCTTAATGAAGTATCGCACGACGCAGCTATTGAGCTTACTAAAGGTTTACTTGAAAGGGGAGTTAAAATATCTAAAGTGTTCGTTGACACTGTGGGGCCCATGGATAAGTACCAGGTTAGTCGTAACATATACAATTTTAATTATAATCGGTAATTGAAAGCAAGAACAGTGAGATTCCAGCGTTCAAATCTATACTATGCTTAGTCCGCTATCGTATAGCATGTTCATTATAAAACTTCCCAATCCTAATGTTGTTTATAATTTTGTAATTAGAAAAAATTAGAAGGCATCTTTCCGGAGCTTCGATTCAAGGTTGATAAGAAAGCGGATGCGAAGTACAAGACAGTAAGTGCTGCGAGTATTTGCGCTAAAGTGGCCAGGGATCGAGCTGTTAAGGAATGGTTATTTCCAGGGAAGGTTGAGTTTGGCGAATCTGGTTGGGGAAGTGGCTATCCTGGAGGTTTCAATTACAGTTTTGACATTTTTTTTACAGAAATTATGCATTGCAGGATTCAGGCCATTCATAAACTATTTATTCATTTTATTAATATAGATGCAGTGACGAAAGCATTCTTGAGAAAAAATATTGACACTGTATTTGGATTTCCAAATATTGTTCGAAACAGTTGGTCCACCGCAGAACTACTTCTGAAGACATCAGCGGTGAAAGTGAAATGGTAATAATTCTGATCTGACGCAGTGACACAAATTCCAGTTTGTGGCTTGAATGGTTTTATTATTATTTTATTCTCACTTTCGCTTTCACGATTCAGGGAATCAATTAGTGAAGATGACGTCACCGCACCAAAAATTTCAAAATACTTTGGCAAAGCTCAGAAGGATTCCACTGGGAAGGTCCAGGCCACATTGCCCAAAGCACAATTTTTCACTTACCGAAATCTGGAGCAAACTGTGTCGCTGTTTGACTGATGGCATGTTTGTTTTGTTCGGTTAACATTTTTTAGATTGACATGTGACATAGTTGGGACCTACTAGGTTCAACTTCAGTTAAGAAAATTGTTTTTCTTTTTTCTTAATTTGGTTTACATTGACTCATCATTCACTATTAAATAATGGTTAAGGCGGCACTTAAGAATAAATGAACCTTTCAAACATTCATTTCCAGTGTACTCATTACATTTCCCAGAATCTTTCGCATTGAAATCCTTATTCTCAAGATGTGTTGACTCCAAATGATAAACTCAGCATATCCAATCCGCGACTGGGGTTGAAATGATTGAACTTGCGAAAGAATATTCTAATTAACGTGAAATATTTCTTTTATTATTTCTCTATATTTTCTTATCTAAGCGTGTCCCACGGAACGCTAGCATTTACTAATTTTGTTCTAAATCCTCGGCACAAGTGTAAACAAGTCGAACAAATATGAATTAGTTCTTTCTTGCTAGAATTGTATCCGATAAGAATGACTCAAAGGAACAAATAGTCTACTATATCGGTAGATGATCTGTAAACTATAATCCGACATCTGTATACTTGCAGTTATTAATATTTCAGGATTTACCAGAAACCATTGAGATAAAATATCATAATTGAAAGAAATTAGACAAATTATAATATACAAAAAGGAACACAGAGCTTCTTTATCACTTAGCCGGTCGACATTTTAGGTATATTTTTTCAAGAACTCCCCATGAAACGTTCTAAATTTTTCTAACATAATGGCCAATTTCTCCGGTTGTGGTAATATGGTGGTTCTAGAAGAATTCAAATGGTTATGGTTATGATTTTGTTGGGACTGATTAATTTCCAAGAACGTGTTACCTGAAATGAAATGTATCCGGGAACTGTCCAAATCCCGAACCAGGTACAATGCAAATGCCAGTATTCTCGAGTAATGAAAAAGCATAGAAGGTATCTGGAGTTTGGTTTGCCTTTTTGGCTGCTGCAATTGCTTTAGGTGGAAGTGCAATCTGAAATCAGAAAAACACGACAAAAGTAGAATTGGTGCCATAGATTATTTACGCTCTTATACTTGAGCAACATGGGAAAATTACCTTCGGAAAAGCGTACATAGCACCCTGTACTGGATTGCATGATATTCCCTGAATGGAATTAAAAGCATCCGCGACCATATTTGCTCTTTTAGCAAGAGACTGTAATACCGCCGTTTTTTCTTTAATGAATAAGTCATATGATGGATCTCCTTCCTTAGGGGCGTCCACTACACAGTCCATTGTTGCCTGTGAATATATTTTATTGTCTAAATATATTAGAACCAAATTCGGAGAAAAACAAATCAAAACAACAATTGAATTGTCATTTACCTGTCCCAACACTGTTGGACATAATTTGGCGGAGATGCTCTTAAGTAGCATAGCCTTGACTTCAGGATCCATATTCACGACCTCTGAATAACCGCCCCTCAGTCCACATTCGCCCATGTATCCTAGTATTTGAAAACTGTGTTTGCATTGGTTTACAAAAAATCTAAAATAATATTAATGGTTTACCTTTCGACGTTGAGAAGAAAGAAGCTAGTTCCATAGTATTATACGGAGCCCCCATTTCAAATAGAACTTTCTTAAATGAGAAGAACTGACTTCCCTTTGCATAAACATTGTCTTGGTACACCTATTCAACCAGAAATATGGTTCAATAAAAATAAATCGTGTACTCTTGTTTTGAATATTCAATATACCTCATCCGCAAGTATAAACAATTTTTCTTTGTGAGCAAATTTGATAATCTCCTCTATATTTTTTCTCGTCAGCACTTGTCCAGTTGGATTTCCAGGATTAATTACAACGATTGCTCTGGGGTTACTATGCTTTCGCGCCTCCCCCAATGATCTTTCCAGTTCGGCCACATCCAAGCCCCACAATTTTGATTCATCTAAATAGTATCCAATCTGTAGACAAAACAGAATTTTCATTAAACATTTTCCTCTCAGCAATTTTATTAACTTCATCTTACCTGATACAAGTTATACTCTGCAAGACTGGCAGAATAAAGAGGATATTGTGGAATTGGAACCATGACACCTTGTAATGTACTGGTATCCGTGTGAAATAATTTTAGACATGCCTGTAAAAATTGGATTTATGGACAGGGATTAGTAAAATTGATTTTACAAATTCAGGGAGACAAAACTTACTCGAATTCCCTCTGAAGCCCCCGCACACAGAATTATGTTGTCTGGATGAGATGGAATTCCACCATCTCGCCTTTGAATGAATTCGGCTGCATGTTTCCGGATTATTTCTATCCCAACTGAGTCACTATATGATCCTGTACAAGTCCATCAAATTAACACGAGTTGACGTTTAAAAATTAATATAGCTGTAATCACCAGCACTGCTCCCTTTGCAACCAGTCAAAATAGCTCGAGCCTTTTCTTTCACATCAGGTTGAAAATCCGTTGAGTCAATTAATTCCGGACAGCTGACTAGTGATAAAACCTGTCAGAGAAGGAACATGGATGAGAAATTGTCCGGCAAAACATTTCAATATTTATTAAAATTGAGTAGCTGGTTTTACCTGTCTAATAAATGTAATTGGTTTCTGTCCCATCGCGTGTGCATCACCAATATTTGCTCGAATAACTTCCTTGAAAGGTTTGGTCATTCCCTGAATTTATAAAAACAGATTTTATACACAGGTACATGTAGAAATACTCTCCAAAGACGGTCGTGTTTGCTGTTTAGATTCCTTGACTGGAATTGCGGACTATTCCCTCGAGTCAGTAATAAAATTTGTTTATTCCGTCCAGTTAATATTTTGGACATCAAATTTAAGAAATAATTCGTACATTTTGAAGTTCCTTTTCAATTTCAGCAGCACGGATAACAAGTGGTCCACGAACAGCATACTCCATCACTTTGATGTGAGGATTCATATTGTCCAAAGTAATCACTTTGTCCTCCGGATTTACCTTTGCTTTTGTTTGCAACATCTTGGAATCTGCAAAGAAAAAGATGAGCAGATTGTTTAAATTATAAGTTTACAGCACAGCTAGCTGTTTCTAAAAATATGAAATAGGAAAAAGATCTCAGAGATTTGGGGTTGTATTTTTCAGACAATAACCAGAGCCAGACAATCTGGCCTGGAAAGTCTGAATCGTAATTCGTAAACTCGCTGCTACTGGATTATATTTGTTCAAACCGGCAACCGAAGCAAACCTGCTAATTTGTTACATAAACTATGAGCATAAAATTGTACCTCGCCACACTCACCACACATTTTTTAATTAGTACTTAATATTTTAAAGACTATAAATGGCTAACCTTCTCGACGTATAATGAAATCAACTTAATACTTTCGTCAGAACTTTGTTAAAAGTTACACTCTTACTTTTCGATTTTCTTAGTAAATCACGTCAAACTGGCCGAAATGTATACAATTCAAGACTAATTGAAATAGTTAATCATGAACAGAAAGTCACTAAGAAAGTGTGAGGAAAAATACTCGAGCACGGGACGAACGAAAGATTGTCAATACGTCAATCTCAGACAAATATTTCGTAACCAAACAAAAAATAATTTACGTAACGTCTCCTCTAACCTATGATGTGCGACCGTGAATTGCGATTGGTTAAGCAAATAAGCAATGATGATATTTAGCAAAAAGCTAAATGTCAGACCGTCACTGCAACTCAACTCTCAGCTTCAATAAGTCAAGAGCACATTAAATGTGTCTCATATTTATTGGCAGGAAATGGTGAGAAGAGAAATCCAGCTTTAATAATACTTTGCACTTATGTACTGGGGCGTCCATAACCTTTGATCCCAAAATACCGAACTGGGAGTTGCTTGGGAAAAAGTGAAATATGCATTCTGTAATCTAAATTTCCTATCGAGCTTATATACTATAGAATGCAAAATGCAATGGACGATGCGGGTACGGGTGTCAAAGAAAAAAGAAAAAATCTGTCCCATCCATCTTGGGTTAATTTCATTTGAGCTCAGTATTTATTTTGCAATATTGCAATAATGTCTGCGGGTGTGTGCCTGACTCCACTGATTCTTTATTAAATCCTAATATAAAATGCGTCACAGTTTTATTTAAAATCTCGGCATAGGCTGTAGTTGGAGATGAGATAAATAGTTATGAACCACCTTACATAAATGTTACGTTTACGTACATAATAATAAAATGACAGATAGCACTTGGACTAGATGAGAACTGGGAATCCTTTGTATTGCGGTAATTAATCTTCAACTACGCACCACGCATGTATAAAAATATAGCTAACACAGAGACAAATTATATGACATACTACGTTTGATGGTCAAACAGGGAAAACACACCATTAGCTACGGGGTGACTCAAAACAAATAATTTACGCGATGACAGATGTCAAGTAGTTTGTAGAAATTCGTGATATGTAAATCATACAGCTATTATTGGGCGAGCGAAGTAAATGAAGTGAACGGAGCGAAGCTCTTTATGTTCCACTTGACCGCATTATGCGATGTTCGCGATGTAACACTGTCGTTACTATGGTCACCGACAAGTTTGTCAAGTCCCCTCATAGTCCACTTAACCGCATTATGCGATGTTTGCGATGTAACGCTGTCGTTACTATGGTCACCGACAAGTTTGTCAACAAGTCCCCTCATAGTCCACTTAACGGCATTATGCGATGTTCGCGATGTAACGCTTGGCCCCTATTATCGTTGACAGGTTTTGTCTATCTTTTTGGGAGATTTGCCGTAAATCCCAAACCTGTGGACAGATTTTCATTCTTTTCGCATTTATCTATCGGGAAAATGGTTATCGACAAAATGGGTGCAGGGTGCAGCCGATGGAATAAAATGAGACGAGGGAAAGAGAGGCATTGCAAGAGAAAGGAAGTCATCATCAACCCGTACAAAAAATAGTTCAATAGCTTCTCGCGTAAAATATCATCAGCTTGAAAATTTTTCCAGCTCTAAATGTCAAATATTAACATGATTTTGGACGATTATTTTCCGTTAATAAATATCCGCAAGGGTAAATGCTCCAATATCCCGACAAATCCGTCGAATGAAGTTGATTACACTGAATGAAGAGTTGGATTTGCTAGGATGTAGTCGTCTCAGATATTCAATTTAATAGCAACTAAATTGATCATTAACCTATTCAAAATATAGTACTACATAATAATGGTGTACTCAATTTGGCGAGGTAACATCAGAAACACAATTCATTCATAAACAGGGGAGAACGTAGGTAGCTTCGCTTCGCTCGCCCTTCTGTTGCGCAACCGGGACGGGACGACGTACATCCTAGTTATTATACGGGGGCCATTCCTAAAGTTTTCATTCATGTTTGAATGATCGTATCTTAGAAGTGTTTAAAGTTACAAACCTCTACTTTTCCACGTATTCGCCCTTGACTGTGATGCACTTTTCCCACCTGTGCCTTAGCCGAGAAATTCCATTGGAATAGAATGAATCGGGTTTTTTTGAAAACCACCGTTTTGTAAAATTTTCAACATGTGCATCCGAAGAATATGTATTTTTCTCAGGTCTTTCTTTAGATTGGGAAACAAAAAGTAGTCACTCGGAGCGAGGTCAGGGCTGTAGGGTGGATGGTCAAGTTTCACGAATCCAAGTTCTGTTATAGCTGTTTTAGAAATATTTGAAGTATGCGAGGAAGCTTAATCGTGAAGAAGAATCCTTCATCCCACAAATTTTTTCTCTTTTTTTGGACTGCTCTGCGCAATTCTTCCAATATTTTGGCATACTTAGCACCAGTCACCGTCTCACCTTTCCTAAAAAACTTCACCAACAGAACACCAAGTCTATCCCAACAAACAAGGGCCATAACTTTCTTGGCGGACAATTTTCGAATGGCTTTTTTTGGCGGTCCTGAGCCAGAGGGTAGCCATTGTTTAGACTGTCTCTTTGTTTCGGGTTCGTAGTGATGAATGTATGTTTCATCTCCAGTAACAATATGGCTCTCAAAAAAATCACTGTCCATGTTATGCAAAAAAATATTCTCCTTCGCAGCAGAAATTCTTAACTTTTTCTGCTCCGGGGTTAGAATTTTTGGAATCCATCTAGCACATTTCAAACGGAGCCCGAGCCCGTCTATTATCCTCACAACAGTCGACCTGGGTATCCTAGTTTTTGAACATATCTCATCCAAAGTTAGTCTTCGGTCTTTATCTAACACAGCACTAACTTTCCGAATATTTTTGTCACTTTGACCCGTTTTTGGCCTGCCTGACCTCGGCTTGTCTCCTACGCCTGATTCATTTTCACGAAATTTCTTAACCCAGTATCCAACAGTACATTTGGTTGGTGCTTCACGCCCATACTTTTGTTTTAGTCTTCGGTGAATTTGGGCGGCACTTTCTCCGATCTCATAAAAATATTTTATCAAAATTCTGTATTCTGTTTTTTTCGAAACCATGTTTCTGGAATCAAAACTCGTTTGCAACTAGATGCTCTTAGAATTTTTGCCTGATTTCTTCCCTCAAGTTTTGTCTATAATCCCTTAACAAAGCATGGTATTTCCGGCTTAATTCTGTTACGCATCACAAACTTATGCTCGTTTAAACATGAATGAAAACTTTAGGAATGGCCCTCGTATTGATCATGTATACACCTAGCACGTGGTGTTGTGGTCAAATAGAATTAATCCAGGGCACAGGAGAGATTAGCCAAAATTCCACAGAAGCGCGGGCGGGAGGTTTTATGTAAGAACTCTCACCTGTGGTATTTGTAAACCCTCTTGTTAGGCCGTGGAAGGCAATCATGAACCACCTTGTATATTATCTTAAAACACGTGCATAGCAAATTACAAACTATTAACTTCGAGTCTCCACTCAATTGTTAACTTCACAAAAAAACGTGGAAAGCAGAGCGAAGAGCAAATTGTGAATTCATGAAATGAACGTATCACGCGATGCCTTTGTTATTCACAAAAAATATTTATACCATAAAACTTCTTCCTGATGACGATATAATGATGATAACTAAAGTTAAATTTTTCCATTCGTGAAAAGGGTTGTGAATTTGGACAGAACTCAGTATCGGGGTTAGGATCGATGGGTCGAAAAGTTTATCAAATATTATGAGGAACAAAGCAAGAAATAAAAGTATCAGTTAACTTGCTTAACACCACACGCCGTCATAACACCGTTTGGTGGACAGATGCAGATATTTAGAATTACAAGTTAATTGAAATAAAAAGTACTGTAGGTACACACATTTAGACGTGCATTCTTGTTCTGGGTTCATTAACTGTTTTTAGCATCACTCCTCGTCCTCACTCGCGAAATGTTTAATGAAGAATTGAAAAACTATCAGCCGGTGCACTACATATACATACATAGTATGAAACTGCGCATCGCTGAGGTCAATGGGGCCAGGATAATAATTTGATTAATTCCGTGATGCATAAATTATAATTATTCTGCGATAAACAAAATCTTGCTCACCGCGTTTATTATTTTTTAACTCTTTATGCAAAACAAATTTATGGTTCACCTTGTATTATGTGAGTGACAGAACAAATAAAATATATTCGAAATATTCGTTCTGTTCAATGCCCGTGTTATGAGTCATAAACATCTTAATTTCCATCAAGTCAAGTCCCAATTTACAATAATTGCAAAAAATAATCGCAAAAAAATTTCAAATCAAAGAATTTAATGATTATAATAACCTTCAACAATATAGACATTCGTAGCAGCATCTGCATTATTATTTACAATTCCTGTGTTTCATAATTCATATTTAATTCATATTTATATTTGCGATTGTGAGTTATAAAATACAGCTGCCGATTTAATGCGAATCGGCCAAAAATTATTTTAGAATTCTTAGATTTCCGAATTATTTGCTGGGGTCTGTGCCAATGGCCAATGTTCTAACGTATGGAACATGAAAATAATATTATAGGCCAGAATCAAAACCTCAAGGAGTTTTCAAAAATACATATATAAACCTTATTGAAAATGTAGCCCGCCTTACCCCCCGGAATTTATCCATAATTTTGGTAAAGCAGTGTGTAAAAGTCACACTCGTAGTTTTGCTATACTTAAATGATTGTCAGTAATAAATAAAATTGTCGAATAATTTTTTCGTGTGTCTCAAGTCCCTTAATTGTCGTGAGCTTTAGCGGTAGTAATTTTAGTTACTGGAAAAATAGATTAAAACTTCTCCGTTACGTACCTTGACCCCGAATACTTGTACTGGTCGGAGAATGACGACTGTGACCGTGACCGATAGCCCGTGCCACTAATCCACCGGCCCTTCGTCCAGCTGTTCCCGAAGACATCATATCTTTTTCTTTTCTATTTCTACTTGAACTAGAATTTGACGTTGCCGTCAAATTAAATTAAATTAACAATTTAATATTTGGCTATGACAAATTATCGCCTTTTTGTGTGTTTCACAAGGGACCAAACTAGACCAGAACTTGAATCACATTTACAAGTTCGAACCTCAACGTCAAACTCACAAGGTCAATTTTTCATTGCGGGTGCTGTGTAATATTGTATTATAAGAAGGTGGATTTGGCATTTGCTTCAAGTCCGTGTAACATTGCATTTACATTAGACGTCGAGAATAACTAGCTAGAACTCTACTATCGATATCGCTAGTATTCTATACTGCACTGAATTGGCAAGCAAAGTCAAATGCTACTAGTATTTTCGCACGTGTTGTATACCCGTCAAATCGCGGACTGAAATTGCAGTCTTATAATTTTGGCACTCCTGGTATTTGCATGAAATGCACGTTTTATAGTTTTATAAATTTAATGACTCTTGTACTAGTATAAGTAAAACCGGAAGCGATTTCCATAATTTGTTTTACATTATTGGTTAAGTGTGAGAATCCCATAGAAAATAGTTCCCTTGTGAAAATGTATTAGAAAATTCTTATTGTCCTTATTTCCTACGTGATGCAATCTTTCACAATTTCCACTTCTGCGAATGAAAGGAAATATCGGCATTTCTGTATGTAGCTGTGTAAATTGTTCCCGAAAAACCGAACCGAATATGTGTCCCGGACCGAAAACTAAAATTCTGGTATTGCCTGTCAGACAGAGGACGTGTATTCCGCATGCCCTAAAAGACTATATTGTTTACGGGATGGAATTCCGGATGGACTAGACTGAATTCTCGGACAAATAAAATATTTGTTAATTAATTAATTATTAATTTCTATCATGAGATTGTGAGAAGGATTTTTTTACACTACGTGATCTGTTGTGGGAAGGCAAATAAATTGAGAAATTAATAATTAATCCACAATAATAATTGGGCGACCGAGTGTAACGAGAAGGAGACCTCCTATTCGACTTTTCCCCTTTTGTGTCTGCCGTCTGCCGTCCGTCGGCTTTGGTTACGCCTAGCAACCAACAAGCCGTTACCCCCAGCAACCGACCCCTCATATTCGACTTGACCCAATTTGTGTCTGCCGTCTGCCTTCCGTCGGCTTTGGTTACGCCTAGCAACCAACAACCCGTTACCCCCAGCAACCGACCCCTCATATTCGACTTGACCCAATTTGTGTCTGCCGTCTGCCTTCCGTCGGTTGCT
>JAQGCA010003264.1:0-12127 GCA_034698945.1 Protaphorura quadriocellata | reverse complement strand
ACCACCTGTCCCAATTGGCCCGTCAACTTACCCACCTGTCCCAATTTGCCCCACGGCTACAAACATCTGTCCCAAATCCGTCGCACCTTAACCACCTGTACAAATATGCCCCACCTTTTAACCACCTGTCCAAATTTGCCCGTCCACTTACCCACCTGTCCCAATTTGCCCCACGGCTACAAACATCTGTCCAGAATTCGTCGCACCTTAACCACCTGTACAAATATGCCCCACCTTTTAACCACCTGTCCAAATTTGCCCGTCCACTTACCCACCTGCCTCATTTCGCCCCACCGCTATAACCATCTGTCCCAAATTCGTCGCGCCTTAACCACCTGTCTCAGTATGCCCCACCTTTCAAATACACGTGCCAATTTACACCACACCGTGAGCACTTGTCCCAATATACTCTAACAAATTAAATACTTGAGTAGCATGTGCCTATTTATTAACTGGAACTATTTGGTACGATCTCCCGAATGTGGGGTAAATCAGCCTACTTTACCCAACCATGCCACGTGGACTTAAACAACATCTGCTTTTGCTGCGTGTTCCATGAGTTGTTTAAATTTGATAACTGACTTGACAAGTTAGTCCATGAATTAAACCGATGAAAAATTGAAAAATTCTATAAATTGCGAAGTAAATTTTAATTTGGAGCTCAGACTCAATATGAAGCTGTTCATAGCTACGACGGCAGTGCTTCTAGCACTCGCCAGTTATCCTATTGACACAAATTCTGCAACTCCTTGCAGAGCTAGACAATTCCCTGGATTTGATTCCATAGTTTGTGTTTGTAACGAAGAATACTGCGACACTCTTGACCCAATCACCCCAAGCATCCGTGGACTTGTTCAAATCTACGAAAGTAGCAGATCAGGAAAACGATTGGAACGAAGAAACATTTTTGTCAACAACACACTCGAAGGACAGAATTTCCATAACGTTGTGTTGGACCGAACCAGAACTTACCAAAATATATTCGGATTTGGTGGGTCTTGGAGTGATGCTGCTGGGATTGGCATTGGACGGATGTCCGACAAATTGAAGACATCAATTCTTAGCAATTATTTCTCAGAAACAGGGATTGAGTATTCAACGGCAAGAGTCGTCATTTCTGGATGTGACTTCTCAAATCGTCCTTATACGTACGATGATACTCCATGGGATTGGGATTTGACTAGCTGGAGTTTGGTGGAGGAGGATACCAGATATAAGGTAAATATATGGTCCAGGGTTCAATTCCTCATCGATGCACTTCCAAATTCTTCGATATTTTATTTAAACGATTATAATTTGAAACAATTAGATTCCACAAATGTTAGAAGCACAATCCATGACATCAACGCCAATCAAATTCATGGCGTCATCCTGGAGCCCACCGGCATGGCTGAAAACCAATAACGAACTCAACCATGGAGGTCAATTACAAGAAGGACCGGGGTCAATTTTCTGGAAAACTTACGCAAGATATTTGCTCAAGTAAAAAACGTTTAACATTATTTTACAAAAAAACAACGTACAGTCCTTATGTAATAAATTAGGACGTTAATGCGGTTAATTTTTGATATTTTGATGCCCCTGACGTTGATAACAACTTTTGTGAAGGTCATACCCAAGAAAGTTCAATGGTTTGATAAAAATTGCTCTTTATTATTATATTACAGATTCTTCGACGCTTACAAACAGAATGGAGTGAATTGGTGGGGAATGACTATTCAAAATGAACCCATGACTGGATGGGATCCTTGGTTCCCATGGAATACTTGTGGATTCACTGCTGATATGGAGAGAGACTTTGCAAAAACCGATTTAGGTCCAGTTCTGGAAGAGGGTGGTTTTACTCCAGATAATTTCAACATTTTGGCTTTGGATCACAATAGACCTTTGGCAAATGATTGGGCAAATGTTGTTTTCTCTGATCAAGCCGCTTCCAGGTATTTTAATATTATTTAAAAGTACTTACAAGGGAACCACTTCAATTCACTCTCCAACCTAGACCCTCCATACTATTTTTACATCAATTTGGATTCCCTGACATGAGAAAAGTTAAAAGTCGTCCGCACAAATAAAATTATTTTTTTAAGACTGTCTGCGAAAATTTGGTCAGAGAAGTTCCTTAGGTACCCCTTTTGAAAATTGAAAAAGCATGGGTTAAAGTGCATGTTAAAATTTCCATTTTGTGTCAATGTTTTGAAGTGTCCATCAAATGTATTACAATTTGTTGGAAAACAATTTTTTTCTTAATTTTTCAATACTTGTGGTAAAAATTTTGTGAGAAAGTATGATTTTGAATATTTGATAATCCCGACAGATACATCAAAGGACTCGGTCTTCATTGGTATTTCTATGGAACCGCGGGCCCTTACCAAGTCTACGATGCAATCCATGAGAGATTCCCAGACAAATTCTTGATTGCGACAGAAGCTTGCAATCGTGATGAAGACAATGAAGAAAATCGAACTGGACTTGGGAAATGGGTTTTGGCAGAAGATTACGCTCACGACATCTTACTGGATCTTTTGCATTGGGTTGAGGGTTGGATCGATTGGAATCTGGTTCTAGATGAGAAGGGTGGTCCAAATTGGGTCAATAATAATCATTCTGCACCGATCATTGTCAATCCAGAGGCTGGAGAGTACTACAAAAATGTTCAATTCTATGCCATGGCACACTTCAGCAAATTCTTGCCACCCGGCTCAAAAAGGATTGGGACTGTGGGTCCAGGAGTTGAGGAAGAAGGAAGGTTGGAACTTGGTGCCTTCCTCAGACCTGACGGCGGAACTGCTGTCATCGTCATTAATTCTAAAGATAATGATGAATTCTTTAATATTGGTGATCCGGAGTACTCATTTGAGTATAAAATTAAGGTTGAAGCTCATTCTTTCAGTACTTGGGTTTATTACTAAATTCAATAAAATTTCAATAATTAGGTAATGATGCAGAATAAATCAAATTTATTTTTGTGCTGCAAGGTGTCTGCAATTTTTCATATTTTTGTCATAATTTGTTTTCAAAATTCGGTCATAAAAATTTATGGGCTCCTCGCTGCGAAAACCGAAAAATCGTGGGTTAAATCATGTACTGTTTTCATTTTTTTTATTTTGTATCAATGTTGAGAGGAACCCATCAATTGCATTACAATTTCTTTCGAAAAAATTCGAAGTATTCTGATTCTCATTTGAAATTTATACCACTAACTATCTGATGTGATTGAAATCTGGTATGGTATGCCGCTCGTCGTACATTTTGGGTTTGCAAAAAAGAAATTAACTTGGAATTCTTGATTTGGAAACCGCGATTCCCGTTTGTCGCTCTACTTTTTCTCCTTCCACCACCAACCACACACACACATACACAGCACAGCTCTGTACAGCATAGTCAAGCTAATACAAGGCGTATAATTTTTTATTTGGTCAATTTTGAGTGGTTTACCATTCTTAACCGTGCGCTCTAGAAACTAAAAATTTGAAACATATATAGCCCTTAAATAATTCTTCATGAAAAAAATTGAAATTTTCAAAATTTTTGAACATGCCGAAGAAATTGGACATTGAATTGGATTTCAGGATTCGTAAAGTTTCCAAACGTCATTTCATGTGGATGCCTGTCGGTACATGAGCTTCTTTTCTAGGAAACCGAATCCAAAAAAATCCGTGGCTCTTGACATGGGTATCTGCCTTTGTAATTAATGGTCATTCCGAGTTTTGACCTCAAGACTTCTGCGCAGAGGGTGATTTTCCGGGATAAGCGCGACGAATCTGCGTCATGATGAAAAAAAAATTTGTCGGCTTCTCCCGAATATAATCTTAGAACTCTTTTCCCAAATGTAGTTGAAGCACATTCTGAATGAAATGTTCCGAGCTAGTTGATACATTTTGGGGCACCTAGATGAGTGAGATGACTCTACAACCGGAGCACCGCACCGACAACCATGAATCGTTTCCTGAACTACTCCTTTCTTTGGCAAACATATTCAGGGTCACGTGCCCCCGGCTTATGACAATAACTTTGAGGAACTCTATTCGCAATCTTGTTGATCAAATATCTCTTCGTCTACTGTGACCATGAACTTTTGACCCACCATGCTACCCTAACAGAGCTTTGGGCTATTAGCTCTCTAGATAGTCTTGTCTCGACGTAAGACGATGGACGCGGGCTTTCTACTCGTTTTTGTCAAATCTTTTCTGATCACATTCTATACAAGTTTCCATGACATTTTCTGATTTTTTGAAATGTTTCGAATGCTTGAGGGATTCACAGCATCAGTCAAAAGACATTTTTTTTAAATTAGTTGTTTGTTTCATTACGGACTTCGATTAGATTTATACCCCACGACTGGAGATGGGAGGCCGATATTTCCGCGATTTCGACGAAATCCGATAGAGTTGAGTATATTAGTCAATGTGTGTATGATACCGTATTTCCGTCTTTTTTTATCTCCTGGAACGTACTTGCTGAGTGATCTTCGTTGGAAACTATTCAAATCCTGAAATCAACTTAAACTTCAAATTTCGTCGCCATGTCCAAAATTTGTATATAAAAAGTAGTACAATGTGCAATCAGATTCGAATTTAATGAAACAGCGGAAATTAATAAAAATTAACAATAAGTTAGTTTTCACGTAAACTTTATTGTCAAGAATCAATTTCCAAACACTCTCGCGCAAAATTTTTGAAAGAAATACAAATTTTAGTGTCACAAAAAACTGAGTCCCACATAATAATACAAAATACAAGCAAGTAAAATGCGGAAGATCTGAACACCGAACTTAACTTCGAAAGGTTTGGTGAGTAGTAAGTAATCAGCAACTGACAGTCTGAAGGTATTATGAATTTAAAGCGAGTAGACGGTAAAATTCGGCCAACGATCGTATTTCCTATTTAATATTTATGTCTTAACCGGAAGCCCATCGTCGTTTCCTCCAATATGTGTGCTAACTTTAAGCCAGTCCATCAAGTTATGAAACGAGTACACATTGAAGTCTAATCGGACAAAACGACTGATGTTTACCTCCTGCTCAACCGGACGTCAAAGTTTAGTTACCGACAATGGCCAGAAGAGTTTGACACTTCTAGAGTACGTGTTCATTTGAAGTCGGTACTATTGACCCAAAATTGCACAAAATGTCTGACATTTATCTCCTGCTTTATGCCTGTACCGGACGTCGACATTTATTAACTGTCAATGTCAGGAGTCAATGACCCCTCTATTACTGTATGTAAGCAAAATTTGAAGCCAAGCCATTAAATAATGAAACGAGTATACACGGAAGCTCAATCGGACAAACTATTCTTGGGTTTCACTCACGAAAATAATTTATACATTTTTATTTATTATACATTTTTATTTATATTATTTATAATTTAAATAATTTTTGGCTGCATGGTTGCTGCGTAATGCGAAAAATTAAGAAATCTTGCTCCTAGGTCTCGCTCCTATTCTCATACACCAAAATGTGCTCTCTTCACGAAATACCGATTAGTGGGAAACTTTTATGGTCTGGTAGCCGGCGCCTCCTTGTTATTGTCTGATCCAAGGAGAGTAAACTGTACGGCTCATTTATTCAGAAGGGGGCGCAATAAGTCTATGTAAACGACGCTAACAAAGCTGGTAGCAAAACCGTCATTTTGACACCAATGTAATAGATGCAATTTGATTCGGTTGCCACGGGAGATGACAGCGGGATTTGGTGTACCGAGTTATCGCAACTCCTTTTAAAATGAATCAGCTTGTTAACCCCCTTGGTCTGATCAATCACTACATTAGCACTCTCAATCACAAGCCCACAGACATAGCACCAGTCGAACCTAACGCCAACCGTGCTATGATTATCGTATCCAATTGTTTAGCATTTCAGCTAGATACAAAAAATATTTCCCCGATAAAACCCAACACCGCATAATAGCATTACGGGTATAATTATACATACGAATCATTGCACTATATACCCAAAGAGCGATGAACCTGTAATTCTCAATCATTAACACAGAGATACAAATAAAAACACAAATCCCATACACCCAAAACACAGCACTTATATTCGAGTTTAGACTAATTTTTTGAGGATAGCCTGACCTTTGTGATAATTGCTTGAAATTGGTGTCATCCGCACTTGTGAAAAAACGCAACCATTGTTGAAATATGCCCGAGTGTATAATGACGGCCATCCTGCGAGGGACGTATTCTTCTTGTAGCAGAAAGAGGCGTGAATGAAAATGCCAGTAGACCGGAATAGGGAATACGGTTAAATTCCCCTCATAAAATAAGTGTTTCGACGGAGAAGACAAGCTAATAGTTTGAAAATATGATGGCATATTATAGACTGAGTCAAAGTATGCAGTTTGGTTGCACTCAAGTAAAGATGACTGTAATGTGACATTTGGATATCCAACCGGTAATGAGAAACTATTTACGACTTCCAAAGCGGTAGTGAAGAAATCATTTTCGGCCCAGTAAGTCGTTAACGCTTTGCGAAAATATCGACCAGCTTCAAAAGAGAAGGATTTGTATTGTAATTCACCGTGTAAATGTGAGAAGTTAGTTTTTCTGTACCATATTGATCTATCAGCAAATGGCATCCAATATCCAGGCACAGTGCTTCTTGTCCGTAGAAGGAAATCAGCTTTTAGGATTTGATCCAGACTTTTGAACCTGTTAGCCGCCAAAGGAGCAGTTAGATCCGTTACAGCTATCCCCCTGTACGCGTTAGTTATCACCACGGCCATCAGTAGAAATCCACCTATTCCCATTCTAAATGTTAGTCGCCAACTCAACCTACGGCTAACCTCTAAACCGTTTTCAAGTAAATGAGAAATGATTAAAAGGCCAAAGGTTTCCCGCTTAAAAATCCTCCTCCACATGAGATTAAAAATCACGATTGCAACAGTGAAGCTAGAAATTCCAATTATCCAAACTGTAATTTGATATGGTTGAAGGTATCCCATGAATGATAAGTATGGAGACTCCCAACCCGCACAAGTCCTGAAGTTATATTTGTCATACATTACAAGTGTCGCAGAGTAGAGGGTCGGGGGTTCGTAAGTAATTTGAATATTAAGTTGATCCACATATTGAAAGGAAGTGTCGGCGCTAGATATAGTAAAATTGTGAAAAATTTCGAGTAAAACTGATGCGATTGCTAGTTCAAATGGCACAATATTCTCTTGTTTTGGGCGAAAATTGAGATTGTCTTTAATCCAACCCACTGTCCCAGTACGCTTTTGGGATTTGCCAGAATGAATGTTCACGTTCATACGGACTCGTAGGAATGTTCCTTGCAGACTCGCCGCCACGTTCATATCTTCATGTCGCTTTTCGATTTCTGGAATGGATAGCTGATCGTAGTCCCCAATGTAACTCATATACGGATTAAAAATTAACACATCCGAATTCTCAAAATATTTGTCGTTTCCGAAAATGTTCTTAGAGCCAAAGTACAGTATGAAGAACTGGAGCTTAATTGACCGGGTCCATTTGGATTGTTTGTTGAGAAGGAGGACTTTCCTCTTCTCAAATAGTGAACTCACTCTCCGACTAGAGTTTACAATCAAAAAACTCGTTTGACTCTCAGCGTTGCGAAATATGTCTTTTCTATCGGAGATGATTGACTGGAACCGGATCTGGTCGAAGGCTTGCATGAGTTGGATGTCGTCATCCTGGTAAGGTAATTCACCATAATGGTCGTCATTTATGACGTTAGCCTCCGAAGGGAATATGATCAAGTGTAAAAAACATTTTTTAGTGTACCTAAACTTTGCACTTTTTCTGGCGTGCGGGAACCGTTCGGCTAAATAGATTGTCCCCTTGTTTATGTAACTACTCCACGGAATCTCTTTTTGATAAGACGAAATGAGTGTCGGCGTATAAAGTTGTGGAATCTCTACTTCTCGGGATTCCGTGTTGTTGAAAAATATTAAATGGATTCGGCAGTTGTTGTAATATTTGAAGAACGGTTCCAGTTTTAGCTCATTGGGAAATGGAGAAGCTTCAATTACCATGAAGGCGAAGAATAAAATTGGGAATAGCATGTTTACTCTGTCAGTTTGAAATTGCGACTCGCGACTTTCAGATTGTCTGCCAGAGGTTTTCAACTAGAATTTAATATATTCCGCCCTTTTTGAAAAGCCTTAAAGAGTGCACGACGCAGTAGAGTCAATCGCGATGACAATGTACAATTTGGGCGTACTATGTGCTGAAGTATTGTGCTTACCTTGCGTTGTCGAATAGTTAAGAGGTTTCCTTTGCTTCTCCAGTGCGATTATTTTTTAGCAGTAATAATTAATGTACAAACGAAATGGAATACTAGAAGTAAAGTATTTTCTGCATCGGAGTCGACACACCACATTATTTCCAATCGAAGTTTTGAACACTTCCAGACAGACCTGTATCTCAACGACGAAGTAAGCTTCTCGGAAGGTAAGTCTATACCTGGCTGGTACTCAAAGAAATTGTAATTTTCTCAGTCCGATGCCGTAGCAACTGGTGGGGAGTATAGGGAGTTGGCACCCAGTTTGATGACCCGTGACGCACACATAAAGTCGCACAGTATTTTGTCTTGCGTAAGATTCAGACTTCAGGCTCTACATTTATTTTCTTTGACTTTTGTTCAGATGAAAATATAAAAATAATATTTTATTAATCGGAATTAATCTGCACCGAATAAAAATAAATAGAAATGGACACTCAAGTATAGCAATCTAGACAACTAAGAGCTGCATTTGTTTTACATTTAAATTGGTTGTTAGAGCATCCAGAGGTCAAAGCTGAGAGAGAAATTGGGACTTTGTGAAATTTTCCGTTTGTTGATAGGTAGACTCACCCTTGGTAGGACTTGTTGACGAGACGAGTTTGACACAGCTATGTAATTTATTTGATGTGTCTGCCAGATACCACACACATATAGTCTTTTGGGCATTACTTTTCATCAAAACATGCGAAAAGAAAATTCTGAGCCAAAATTGGCTTGCTCAGAATTTGTCGGACCATGGCACAAACTTTCCAAAAAACACTTCATAATGTGGTGGTTGGTTTTTCAAAATATTCAAGTTTTAAAGGCGTTCAGGCGAAAGACCATGAAAAACTGGCTGAAAAACGGATTAAAATATTTTTAAGATTCCAGCGCGCTCTGTGCGCGAACGTGTTTTCGGATGGAGCCCACTTAAATTGACCTTTCGAACAAAGTATTAAACATGATTGTGCCTATTGTGGTTCTGGCCGTATGCGGGAGGCAATACATATTAAACACGTGTAGAGTAGAGTATAGTCTGCCCTGAATATTGCTTTCCTTATGCTGTCTGAATTTTAGTGCACTTCAAACTCCAAACCACTGGATGATATTAGTTTTACAACTTGCACGCAAGAGGTTTTGATGACTGCGGTTTTGTGCCCGTATAGCTTAACTACTCGGCATTTTACTTGCAATCTTTGGTAAGCTTTCGATAACATGAAAACTTGTTGTTGGTTCAACCCAATGACATCTTCATGGTGAACATCCTTTTGCACTTTTGCCCTTTCAAGCCATCACCGTTACTCTCTCTATTATTAAATATTCATCTTGACTACTCTATCCTTGTGAGTAGATTGCTTTTTCATTGGCGACCGCGACAAGAAATCACGGGAAAGAGCACATTCAAGATGTCGCAACGTTCTCCTCCACCTCTCTTGTCTAATAAGAAACCCTCACGATTTATCTTAAAACTAACTGGATTACTAAGAAATTGACGAATAGTAAAAAAGTCGAGGATAACATTGGAATCTCAGTCTCGACCGCTAAGTACAGACATTCACTTATCAACACACAAAAATCCTCTCTGCATTTTTAACAGTCAAGCTTCGTCACTCTTCCTTTGTATTATTTATGCCATGAGTAACTACATATTACAATTTAATTAATTCATCAATCTTACTCCCTGTTTTTACAGACTGTATTTTGATAAAGTCTTTAAAAACCAATTAAATTCTATAAAATGAACAATGCTAGTCTATGCAACTATGTTCAACGACTCATCCTTCACTCTTTGCGTATTCAGTACAAGAATTCTTTCCTCCACCATTCCCACGTTGGACAATTTCTAAGAACGAATCTCCGGACTTCATCAAAAATAATTATAACGAGTGTAAAAGGGAGACCAGGTAGCCACCAGATAAATCTAATAAAGAAATAAATAAATAAAATAAATATTGGGCTGGACAAACACGACGCATGGACTTACTTCAAAGGACGAAATGTGATGCTTTCATTGAATACTGGTGTATACTGAAGAAAACAGCCGACAGCAGTTTCCGCAATGATTGCGATGAAAATCATGTAATTACTGTGAAATAATCACTAATTATTAACCACTTATAAAAAGAATAGTGAGCGTCGCTACAGCAAACCGGATATATGTGCTATCTAACGGCCGACACCATTATTATCCATTTCGCTCGCACTTGTACATGTGAAACACTCACTTGAAAAGACGAGACAGTAAATTTGAAGTGCGACATTTTGAAACCAAAACATTTCCATACTGGCAGACAACAAGTCCACAAAAGTATGCTACGTAGCCCGTTTTTTCGAGTTCCTTTCTTTGGTAATAAGTCTAGGATAGCATCAATCTTATTGTTAGAAGGCCATTATTGGTAAAATTAAAGAAAATTTAGTTAAACCCATTCTTGTCCGTAAGAGTCTTGTAAATCGTTGACAGCAGAATCATCCCATTCTGGTGACAAACCAACAAGCATGTTTGGTAAAAATCCAACTTGACCATAGACAACAACATAGGCGAACATTCCTGCTGCAGACTCAATCATTCCAATGATGAAATAAGTGTAGAGGATCAATCTATATAGAATTTTTTTAAAAATTAATAAAATTTAAAAAAAAGTTAAAAAGAAAAATATATTTTGGACTAACTGCTGTGTAACCATTTTGGCCGTTTTTGGATCTCTGGGTGGTCTTCTCATGATATCTCCTTCAGGCGGTTCATACGATAAGGAAATTGTCGGTAAAATATCCGTACCTAACACAATGGCTAACATTTGAATAATTCCTAATGGATTTGGAATGGACATACAAATGTACAATAGAAATGGCATGAGTGTTGAAATATTTGCACATAGGAGATACGCGATACATTTTTTTAAATTGTCGAAAATTAATCTCCCTTCTTCACAACCAGTCACAATTGATGTGAAATTGTCGTCCAACAAAATCATATCTGCAGCTTGTTTCGATACATCAGAACCAGATATCCCCATCGCAACTCCAATGTCTGCTTTCTTAAGAGCTGGACTGTCATTCACTCCGTCACCCGTAACCGCAACAATCTATGTATCATCATAAAAATCGGCCGTGGTAAAGGAGAATCGGGCTGACCTAGTTGGGCGAGCGAAGCGAACCGAGCGTAGTGAAGTCTTTTCTGTTCCACTTGACCGCATTTTGCGTGGACACGATTTAACGCTGTAATTGCCGTGGTCACCATTGTTGTTGACAAGTTTGTAAGCAAGTTTTACAGAGTGTACTAAGTGGTATTTACCGTGTAAGCTATGTACGCCGCTATTTCTAAGAAGTTATAACAAGCTATGAATCTCGGGTTCGAAATACTTTCACAATTCGAACGTTAAGAAGAAAAGACACTCGCTCCGCTTCGCTCACCCTACAGCGGTGCAACCTTTACGGGAAGACGTACATCCTTGCGTGAATGTGCATTATACTTACATAGTCAAGGCGTTGAAATCCTTCAACAATTATCAGTTTTTGATGCGGAGATACACGTGCAAATACGATTTCGGGATGATTTCTGAAAACATGACAGCATGAATTATATTTACAATTTTTTTGCAAAATTTATTGCCATGGTTACCTCAAAATTAGGTCCAATTCCTCAGTAGACATTACTAATAATTCTTGACCAGTTACTACCGCTGCAATGCATGTTGTTGGATCAACACTTTCAACGTCTACATTAAGTTTGGCTGCTTTTTCTTGAACTGTCATGCTTCCTATAAAGAAATTTTATTTTGCTGTGATCATATCGGATTCCTACCAATATTGTACTATGTAAACAACAAACCTGGTGACAATATTCCAACTTTGCGTGCAATTGCAGTAGCAGTTATTGGATGATCCCCTGTCACCATA
>JAQGCA010003263.1:0-12127 GCA_034698945.1 Protaphorura quadriocellata | reverse complement strand
GTGGTGCACTGTTTCCATGGTGACTGATGACAAACAGAACAGACGGAAGTTCAGTACCTGTTGAACAGGTGCTCTTCAATTCATAAAAGTGATCTGGACTGGAACCAACTATGGAGCTCATTAAATGTTTAGACTTTTCAGAATGTATTAAATTGTCGCGTGCAAAATACTTTAGACGGTACTTTCATGACACACATGAAAGATTTTTTGAGATATAGGGTAAGGTGTGCTAATAGGCCCAGGTTAGATTAAAAAGTGAGATTTTCAGAAAATTTTATATAGTGAATTGAAGTATTTAATTGTTATCATCAAGATTCGTAAACAAACTATTCTCATAAGGTTGTGTCATGCGTTATGCCAACGTTTCAACAAATTGGAAAATTTGTTGAAAATTCAATTCTCCATGTCAACAAGCATATTCATGGTGGCCAAAGTCCCATCTGACTCAATTGTTTTGGCCACCAGGGTCAAAAACGAAGTTTTTTAGGTGGTTGTCAAGGAATTTGGTTACAATGAGCGAAAATGTTTAAGGTGTAGCCATAGATTCATTTTCCAAACTCTTAAAATGCCATGGGGATGCGAGAATTCTGGACTTCGAGGGTGTTTCAACTAATTTTGAACCTTAACTTCGTATGTACATAGTATATTTTATGTCATACAATTGTTTGAAACACCTTGTCAAACATTGTTGACATTCGCTGTCCAGCGAATACATTAGACTGCACGTATCAAAAAAAAATCAATCTTGGTCCAATGTATTTGAACGCTGGTAACAATGTCTGGAGAAATTGGTTTTAGACTCATTTTTGGATTGGATTGGATTTATATTTATTTAAGTCATCAATTCCATAGCTCACACAATACAATATCAAGACCTCGGTCTACATTAAAACAATGTTAATTAGTTCACAAGAATGATATCTCCCAAAAGTTAATTATCGTTTACTTGAAAAATTGTTAACGTTCTTCAAAATTCAAGTTTTCTGGAATTTTCGAAACTGGTTACGTACAGAATCGCATGATCGAGCAAACTAACTCAAGCTGACTGTATAGGAAGTACTAGTATTCCTAGATTCACTGGACGCGAACGTGTTGCTTCACCTTAAAGTCAAAACTATGATCACTGATATATAGATTGTGTTAATTTTATTTCACTTCAAAATTTTAGAAGCGAGGGCGCGGATTGTTATATTATTACCTTTAAGTATTCCACATTCTTTATAAAAAGGGTACAGCATTTTATCTGCAACTTAGCCATTCTCATATCCCGACAAAAGTTGGACAATTCTTCGTGGTATTTAATATTTTGTGAGAACCCGTATCTTTATTAGTATTATTAGTCTCTGAACATTTCCTAAAGTGCTGCTGTTCCAGGATAAGCTGAGTTGTGCGTGGAAAGGTGAAAATTAAAACCCGGTACCGGGTTTGTCATCCTTTGTATGTTAATTGAGTCAATTGTTCAGTAGGAATGAAGGGTTCGGTCTGTACACCCGTCGTACTTATTTGACAGCTGAATCCCATTCGTAATCGTTGGATATCTTATACAAAATATTCTCGTTTGTTTTTTCGGACGTTCAATTTAAAAGTTGGGACAAGTATTTCCAAGGACTGATTAGAAATAGAATTAGGGGAGCCTTGAATGTTCATTTATTATAAAGAATCACTCACATTTTAATTTTAATTTTTCAAGTTTCAGCGCATGAATAGTATAATGCACTATTAGATCCACCTTACAATACAATGTCTTCTATTTTCATGATAAATCTCGGAAAATTAATTTTATCAGTTCCACACAGAATTAACTACACATCATGATTAATGAGGCGGACTTTTCAACATTCATTTAATCTGTTAACACATTGAAGAGAAAACAGGGTACAAACCCATAATTATTATAATAGTAGTAATATAGGTGAGCGTTTCTTTGACTAGTTACATTCTTTTAATTTAAATTCGACATTATTTGACTAGGACTATGCACAATATCCATGAGCAGCTCAAAAGATATAACAAAATATTAGTTAATACCGTAAAATATAAACCCATATGTTTTATTACAAAGGGACTCTTGAGGTGTCATAATTCCTCAATATTTTTCTTTGTAACTCAGGGGCATAAAGTAGGCAACAACTGGTAACTCGGCTCCTTTGTGGAGATTATTTTATAATTAAATACGGACTAGTATATTGACTAGTAGTGAATTAATAGACTAGAAATAGAGAAATAATCAGAGGTTTGACTTTTATACATGTTCGTACAGAAAAATCTGTATTGATTAAACTGATCACGGAAATGTCAGGAAGAAAGGAGATTATGTACAATTCGTGGAGAATCTAATGTTCTAGCAAATTTAATAACTTACTTTGAGGCAGATACTTTAGTAGGAAAGTTTAATTATTCGCATTAAAACAATTTGAGCTAAGTTGTTGCGGTTGCTGCTGTTGATGCTGATGTTGCTGTAGACTTTCGTAATATGGATTACTCGGAGTAGAACAAAATTCTGGTGCTGATATGGACTCATACTCCGAATTTCTTGGCCCTTCACTAACTGGAGAATAATTATGTGGGTGATATGGAAGTGGAGAATTCTCTTGGCAAATGAATGTTCCATTTGGAAGATAATGACAATAATTTGATGAACCTGGAACTCCTGGTTGCGGAATCGGCGGACCGGAGCCAATGGATTCGTAAACTGAATGAGCTGGAGACTGGAAATGTCCTTGCGGTGGCATCATTGGAAAATCCATCAAATCCTGGAGATGTTTGATGTAACGAATTGCAAGACGGAGGGATTCGATTTTAGACAACTTCTTTCCAGGCGGTTTTGTGTACGGGAGACGCTGTCTTAAAAGTTCAAATGCTCGATTCATGTCTCTCATTCTAGTTCGTTCTCGATCGCAAGCGGATTTCTTATAATCTGTTCAATTTAAAAAGTAAATATTATGCCTCAAAATTTCTCATTGTAGTAAGTTAGTTCAAAAGGTTTAAAGGAAATTCTCCTTTTCGGGAAATTTTATTTCTTGAAATGTTGGGTGTTTAATCCTACAAGTTTGGCTTCGGTTGCTGCTATATTGAAAATATTTGAGTTTGCTATAAATGTGCAAAAATTTAGTCAGAAAATAGATTACAAATTGATCAAAGTAGTTAGTAATGCACTGTAATGATTACTAAAATCTGTTTCTAGGGACCGGGTTGAAAACACAAAATGCAAGAGCAGGATTCATGGTATAGTATAGAAAGTTAGGGGGCATATCGTGTATAGCCACGGATCGTATATCCAAGTGGTCGCTATTGACAGGTTTCACTGCATGTAATATGGTAATAATAACATGCGTAACTTACTACAACCTTTTTCAGTCTGACAAGTAGCTCGCCAATGTCTTGGGTTTGGAAGTCGTTCTATTTGAACTGAACTGAACCTCACATTGTCCCCACAGTAAACTTCTTGTCCAGAGTTCGGGTCAATAATGACACGATGTTGACCTGGATCCGGGAAAATATTTTGAGGATGTGACTGGTACAAATATTCCTCTGGTGGAGCCCGAATCACACTTGACATAAAACGTTGGAGATGAAGATTATGAACATGGTGGTTCTGATGCAAGGTTAATCCTGGGCCTTCAGATTGTTGATTCTGGTTATGGTGGTTCAAAATCGGGTCTTCATGTGCAATATGGTGTTGCGAAGACATATTCGCTTCATGATTATTATCGTGACCGTGACCGCGACCGCCGCCGTTGTTGAGGTTAATTAAACTCCCAAAAGAGGGTTCTGATATTCCATCACGATTATTGTCCATATCCAGTTCTGGTGATTCAATTTTAGGGATCGGTGTGTCATTTTCTTGCGACCTTCCATATCTCAAAATGACGGAAGTTGGTTCCGATGGTTCCTGGTTTGGAATTTGACGAATGTGATTATTGTGATCGTTGGCATTCTGAGAATTGTCCAACTGCTGTAGCATTTGCTCAGGGTCAGGTAAATCTGGTTGACCCGGGTCATCAAGTTCCAGCGGTGGCGAGGGGTGGTCAATCACCGATTCCTGAGAATTCGAACAATCTTGGTTACCAAATATTTGTGCAACTTCTGAAACCACCGATTTCGAAGAATTCAGACAAATGACTGAGGAATGTGAATGGAATGTCAAGGAAGAACCATCACCACTGTGACAAAAATTGTGACCTGGACCAGAACTAGAGTTCGTATCAACGTCGACACCACTTATAATCGGATCCGAATCCGACGCTATTATTGGAGGTAGTGACGGGGTTGGACTCGCTGCCGAATTTGAGTCAGGGAGTTGAGTGTTGTCGGCCATATTTGGGACAAACGCTTGATGAGGGTCACAAAATAGGTACTACTAAAATTCAGCTTAATGTAAAAAGTGTGTCGCATTTATTTCATTTAATGTTTTTATGGAAGTTGTGGGATGTGAAATGGGTATAGTTTAAAGTGGGTCTGTTAAAAAAGAAAGAAAGACTAGAATTTATTTGTTCAGTTGGAAATTGGATGGAATGAAATAATTTATTGTGATCTGCCTTAGTACGCTAACGAACAGGGTGGTCGATATTTGACGAACAACCCATTGCAACTCAACTTGCAGATTATCAGAGGAAAGTGCGATATTCATTTTCTAAAGAATTTATTGTAGAATGTTGAGATCATTTGTTCGCTTTGACTCCAGTCCTAGGAAGTGATCATATTTTACCAAATTGAAAGAATCGTGTAGAAAACAAAAATCTAAAGCTCCGTGGGCTTTTTCACCAACGAACTGTATGAAATTAAACCAATTCAAGCAATCGGATCATGAATTCTTCTTTTACATAATTTTTTTACAACTGTACATAGGTATCCATCTTACAATGTTTTGCTGGTTCCGCTGTGAGAGGTTAAATAGTTATGAACCACCTTGTATGAGGCAATTCAGAGAACATAACAAATATATTAGAGCATCTACTTAATCTGAAAAACAGACGTTCGCCACAGGTGTTATGTTAATTAGTCCGTTTACTGGGTGTACTTAGAAGAGCATCGTGTCATCTTGTAATATTTATTCCTCTCATTTCAATCGACAATGCAATATAATACCTCATCACATCGCTTATAATTTTGTATTGTATTTCCACGGGTTTGGGTTCGGTGACGGTTGGACCGTGGACGGGCAAAGAAACCGAATTTTTTATAGCGTTCGAATACAGACTAATTAATACTGACGGAACAATGTTACTGTTACTGCGCTGCGGTGCCTTTATTGTCACCATAAGAAGTTTCTCTCTGGAAAACTATGTTCCACACACATCGTATGTATAAACCAAATTGCCAGCAGACCAAAGTGCTAGAAATTTCTGAAACAAAATTGTACCCTCGGAATTACATTATCAGCCCACTGCACTGTTCCAAATTCCGCATCTGATATTCCACTGATATTTTCATGGAAATGTTTTCAGAATCATAGTCATATTTCCACCAGCAAGGGCACCCACCGGACCACGATACCACAAACAAACTTGCGGCCGTTTCTCCCAAATCATGCTTACTATTCATCCTAATTTGTGATCAGAAATTGAACTGTACTCTTGAAATGCATTCGAAACGCATGAGCGTTTTCTCTTTTCTGTTACTGGTTCCTCCTATTGGCCAATTGTGAAGCTAAAAATTTAGCTGATTCTCTTGCAAAAGAAATGTGTGGATACCAAGATGGGTTAACCGAATATAAGAATAATATTCGGCCAAACGAATACCTGTCTCTAAATCCAATAGGGTCTTAATTTCGGACAAATCTGTCAATACAAATTACATCTTAGAGATTTGGTAAACCGAGTATTCGGCACTTAGAAGTAATAAATAAGTATGATACTTAGGCACCAATTCATTTCGTAACAATCATCACTGGAATTTATTTCATTTGTTCGGTGGACCTTACGATTAACCTTGATCATTGTATGATTCGTGATGTTTCACTTTTTGTCAGACTGACTAAACCATTAACTATTTAACAAATATTGAATGTAGTACAAACTGGGCGGTTTGAATTGAACTCGTGTAAGCTTCTGTTCCCACTAGAATTTCCACTTGAAGATGAGGATGAATTGAATGATGCATTTACTGACTCTGAGATGGATGGCTTTCGACCCTGTGGCAATGTCTTCTGTGCTGTCTTCTGAAACTTTTTCCAAGCTGAAGTGCACAACGAACAATCACCCGGGTATTTCCAATCTGGACCACCACCGTAGCTGTTCAGAACATTAAAATGTGATTACATCACCGTAAACCTGAATACCTGGAACTGATCGAACCTCAGTCACATGCTCTTGAAGTCAGATAAATACTGACGAAAGAAATTAGAAATATTGTATCAAAGTTTCGGTACTGCTAAAACCGGTTTTAATTCTGAGAAGAGAAATCTGAGAAACGAAGCCGTGCTGTTTCGTAAGATGCATTGACCCAAATATCATTTTCTGGTAACGTCCTCTTTATTCTAAATCCGTTTTGATATCATAAGAGGTGGTTGAACGTAGACTTGACTATTCATTGGAGCACTTTAGTAGAAATCATATTAATTATGAAGTTGACTAGCTAACCTGGACATTATCATTTCCCAGACATTGTGAGGAATCCAAGTCGCGCGAAGACTTAAATCTTCACCAGGTACAAGAAACCCGTGCGGACAAACAACTGAAAAAAAAATGCACGATAAGTATATTAATCAATTAAGTTTTATATTACACAACAATCCGATATTATGATTCGATATGGCAGGTGCATCCTGCATCGTTCGAATATTAATTACGCTTTCTTACCGTCGGAATTATCTAAACGCATCCCTTCTTCACACCAGAAGAGTTTGGTCAACCATTTCTAAAAATCACAAATGAAAGACAACAAATTGAATTTTATGATGGATGAATTTAAGTCTGGAAATCAATTATTACCACTGTAAACTTACTCGAGACACAATGTGATACTGACTCTCTTGTACCCGACCAGAATCCACACTTGCCCAGGCTTCAATCAACGCATTTTTGGTATTATCATCCTCTATTGCCCATTTTCTACATACGGAAAGAAATATACGATTATTTGTTGCTCGTTTGACATCATTCAACTGTAGAATTCAGATGTTCAGAATCGATAACACCTGATTGCCCTAATTAGTAAATTCGTTGTGTTTCGTAAGAAGTGAGATACATTTATGCGACATTGCCAGAAATTAGCTATCGGTTAAGTGGCCATCCTCATCCCACTCACCCGTTTTCCGCTAATACCTGGACTATGGCTCGTGATGAAGAATCAAAAGAACTAAAACAAAACCCGAATTGACATTCTGTAGATTTCAGACCATTTCTGAAGTTTACAGATGAATATACATCGATATGAATATCCACACTGGAATGTTAAGAATTAGGGTGACGACGTGGCTAACCCAATTCTAAAATAAGTGAATGCGCAAGAAACGTATTTCGTCGAATGAAATTAACTAAAACTAAAATTTAAATACAGTTATGTCGATGACTTACTGGTAGAACAAGACATAAGCCTCACACTCTGCGACGGTATCCCAAGACACGGATGCGATATGTGAATCGTCTGCAAGAAACCACTGATCCCCTTTCCGAAGGAAAGCCGTATAATGGCCACCAAGAACCGAACCCACGTGACAGATTACACCGGTCAATCTGTACTCTGAAACTTCGTCAGGGCAATCTAAAATAATATAGAATAGTAAGCACCGTCAATTCACTTGTTACGACTTATAAGGCATATTCAATGTAAAGGTCAAGTAAGGTCCTTGATACCATCGAAACCAATTTTATTCTAACAGCCTAAAAGACAATCGTTAAATATACTAACAACTTTAAGTCCTATACTTTAGCTTGAAGAAAAAGACAAGTCGTGGCTTCGTTGTAACAACTCAAGTTGTTACAAGTTACAAGTTATTCCACTTTGTGCTTCTCTCAAACACAGGTGCGTAGAGTTTCTCTGGCCATAGAGCATCCCGGTTCAAGAACCACCACGAGAGTTAGCTTAAAGTCGAAAATACATCACACAAATTTGCTCGAAAGAGTGTTGGGTGGAATTATGGAGTGTGGTGACGTCCTTTGACGTCGCTTGTCGTTTGTCTGTGTCGATGAATACAATTAAAATTACCTGGATGAACGAATGGCCGAACATCAAGTCCATCGGTAGGAAATTGGACGTATTGGCTAAGTTTTCCAGAATATCCCATTCCGCCTGAGTACTCGTACATCCTAAACCTTTTCAGGTGAATGCAAAGGACCTCGGGGAGGCGGAATAACGAACATCTCTTGATCCCATTCCGAAGTTTCCCACATTTCTCACAGAAATACATGTTCTTCCCTGTAAACCGTAAAAATTGATAATGTTAGACCGTTTATACAAAATAAAACTATAAAGATGCAACTATGCGTTTCGGTTGAAATATAAAAATTATAAATTACATAATGTTGGCTTGAACTGTTATAATTCTTAATGGGAAAGTTCACACTCGGATTTTTTTTAAAAGTACAATACGGGCGATAGGAAAGCAAGAACGAAGACGAAATTCGGATTTGCTTGCTGCGAGGATAGTAAAGCGATTCAGACAACTACACAGATTTCATTTCTCTCCTATTAATTAGACTTGATAGCTTACCTTTGAGCTCATCGGAAGAGAAAAATGCTCTGAAACAATCATCAAGAGAAGGTTGTGGCCCCCAGAAGAAATGCTTCACCCAACTCCAGAACCAGCTGACCCAGCCAGGGTCCGTCGGGTGCTCAGGTTCACCGTCATACCTTTCTGAACCGCTACCCTTCAATGTCAGCAATTCATCTCTCGATGGGATCGGCAAACTCAAGTCTTGAAATACCTCTATTCTTCGAGACGTTCTAAAATCAAACGTAATGATCAGTTTCCTTAGGTCTACAAAAGCGTATAAGTGCAAACACCTTAACCGCACTTAAATGTTAATGTTAGATGCGATAGAAATAAAATATCGTTGTAATAATATCACTTACTGATGACACGACAGGCACTGAACAGATGATTCGATTTCACCATCAAATATGTCCGAGAGGCAGGATTTCATCACAACTTTAACAGACTCTGGTTCCGTAGTCTTTAAAGCATCATTGTCACCCGTTTCAGTTTCGCCGTTCTGACCGTCAACTAATAGTGTTTCTTCTGAGCCATTTCCAGAATCACAAGTTTCGTAGGACTCAGTATCTGACTCTAAAAAAGAAATTACAGGATTTATAAGTTTAAAACTTGTTCAATAAATCAATCCAGATTCCTCCCCCTAAAATCGTAAATAAGAGTGATTCCAAAATTCTGGTCTTTCGGAACTCATGCATTCTCGGTTTAAGTAAAATGTCTAGACTTTCAAGATAGCTTGGACTCGCCATTTTCAGACTCCTCCTTCTTCGTTTTCTCTTCCTCTAGAATAAAATGTGGAACTTTGGTGTCATTCGCCAGCGAATCCATAAAGAGTCGAAGAAACTCCTGAGCATCGTGTTGCTGAAACCCTCGAAAAATCGGATGGGACGCACGAACAGCGTGAAGCAGCCGAGATGGAATTACACCGTTACGGTACGCCCTTTGAGGTTCCGAGATCAACTCAGAAAGGAGCCAACGGTAAGAGCCAGCCACGTTTTTACCTATTTGAATTTAAAGATTTAGGCTTAGAAATTCATGAAAATGAATGTATAAAATAGAGATATTATAATTTATCATTTCCTATTTTGTTCTCACCTACTAAATTACACGCATTTCCCATTAAGTAAGACGTGAGCGGAGCCACAGCCACAATATTTTGAAGAGCCGCATTCATGAAGCAAGTATTCCCAATATTGCAGAGTCCTCTGGGAGGGTCATTCGTAAAGTCCAGACTATTTGGCGGAATCCAGACACCTGGGGCTCTTCGTCGGTTTCTCATATCAGAAAATACTTCACGTTCGCACTGACCGCACCAAAGTCGATGACTACTTGTGTTTTCCTGGACTGCGTGGCCTGGATTATCCTTTTATTAAAGTCGAAATGAGTGAGGAATAAATTAGTGATGAACTAAAGAGTGGTACTTTACCTAAGATTATTCAATATTTAATGTTCGGTAACAGAAGCAATTTATGGGACTAACTATACAGTTGACTGAATATTCATAATACGTCAACATGAAATATTGAAAGCGACAAATAATATGTTGTTACCATAAAATGATCCTTAGCATGATTATCTCCAGAGGCGCCGCACAGGATTAGTCCACATTTTGAGTCCAAACATCGCCAGTATTGTGGGGATTTCCCATTCGCAGTAGGTTGAATTTTACAGGCGCTGCAAACACGGGTTGCGCTAGATGAACGTCTTTTCCCCTTCCTTGATTCAACTTGGACACTGCTGACTTCATTAACAACGTGAACTGTGCTTGTCTCGTGCTGACCTCGTCCAGAAGGGTCAAGGTGAGATTGTTCCTCCGGGGTGGATGGCAGTATATTTGGAGAATTCTCTGAGGACACAGAGGGGGTTGGTACAGTGAGTAAGGTCCGGAGGTCTAAATGTGGACAAAATAAATTGTCTTCATCCTCCATTAAATCTTGATACAAGCTCGTCATCTTGTCGTGGCAGTCCAAAATTCCAGAGAATGTTTGTTCGGCAGGCTTAGCTCTACTGAAAATACAAAATGCCAGGTTTACTGATTTTGTCATAATATTGCAATTTTAAATATCTTACAAATGTAAAACTCTGATCGGTCCAAGAATTCATTTCAAGTGTGCTGGTCACAAGGTCACAACATAAATGTTTCGTCGGTATTTTGATTAGTCATTACTAGCTAAATATGGGCACTTTTGTGTTTGCTTCAATAGAAAATGAAAATTGATCCTTCCGATTGGTTTTTGAGTCAAGATTTTAACGTAAAATTTTATGATTGAGTGCGTAGTACTAAAGAAGACCGTCAGAAAAATCAAGATTTTCCGGATGATTCTACTTAATTCTCTTAATAGTCACTCAATTCAATTCAATTCAAATAGGTTTTTATTTACCAATCAAAAATAAGCAGACAATCGTACTACAAATCGAAAAAAGTAATTTTCCCAATTGCCTGAATGAAGTGGATACAAAAAATTAACGTAAAATCTTTCTAACTACCACAAAAATACAGTAAATGATCATAAAAAAGAATTTCAAGTTTCAAAAATGTTGACTTAATTCAACTTACATATTTCACTTCGACGAAATGTATTATTTTACGGTCTCCAGCGATAGAGGAGTCGTAGAATGACAACTGCGGAGGTCGATGTCTTCATTATCAGTAATTATCACAAAATAGCAACTGAAAACCAACCAAGCTCAGTCTCAGTCAGTCTCTCTCCGTGTACAAATATAATTTATTGCCAAAATTTTTATTCTAATTTGATTTAATCAACGACCAACACAACTGAACATCAACGCCAGAACAGGAAATTGAAGTGATCAATGAGCAAACTTTTTCACAATCCTAATTGACTGATAACTGATGAGGAAATAAATTGATTATTTACTGGTGAGGTGAATTCAAAATTATTGGACTTTATTCTTTGGTGAATTTTTTAATGTCTCATTCTGGAATTGCAAATTGTCATGTCAAATTCGGCGCAAAACGCGTGCGTGATCTTATTCGGCACACATGTATTGGCCCACAGGCCCAGCCTTCTTTTCCCTAGAACACACCGCACCGGCTTACAAAATTATTGTAATAATCTGGTTTTCGAGGTTATTTAGTGATTTTTTCAAATCAAATAGTTCGGAATTTTGGGTAAGTAAATTTAAGGAAGTTTTGAGCATATTTTGAGCAACCAGATTAGCGAAAGTCACCACATAAGCGTAAGTCTCACCAAGCCCCAATAATTTTTGTCGGTTCGTGTTAAAACGACGTAGGTACAGGGTAGTTCATGACTTCCTGCCCACCTCTACAACTTACTACAAAACCAGGACCAAGGGGACAACTTAACCTATTCGACTAGCCATTCTACTTCTAAATCCGAAGCGTGCAGTGGCACTGACGAGCGATTTAGTGAAGAGTGATGAGACGTCGAAGTTATATTTGCTCGTGAAGTCAATGATTAACTAGTTCTGATTAAAATTTCTTTGGAACTC
>JAQGCA010003262.1:0-12129 GCA_034698945.1 Protaphorura quadriocellata | reverse complement strand
AGATAATCCAGACCAAAATTCTTATACGTTCATACAGACCCAATAGTACTATTAAAATGATTTTCCAGAGACGGATGTGTCGCCGTAGTGCAGCACAATACCAGATGTCTCTGAATTAAGCTGTTGAGTATAAAGCAAATCTTGAATTTTCAAAATTTTACGGGATTTATAAGTCTACAATATGAATCGTAAATCGCGGCACAGGTTCAATCAGAACATAAGTAAGATAAACTCAGGGTGTTCTCGAAAAAAATGTAAGTTGTATGTGTTTTTTTTGTTGTTGGGCGGTTTAATCTCATTGTCTGTAATGTAAATTTTCATAACTACGCCAAAATTCCAACAAACGATTGATACACTTTTCGTGAACACCCTGTACATAACACTTTTTCACACATAGGTAGGAGGTCGACCCTCGCAGCAAAACTAATTTTTCACTCATTGTATATCTGTATCTTATAAGTCATCAGTAGATTCTAAACAATTGTTACTGACTACTGGGTACTGGTGTACACGAGAAATGCCCGACACGGCAAGTGTCATATAACTCACACGTTTATCTGCTATTAGAGAGAATACAGCAAATCCATTGTTGTTCGTGTTGAAGGACGTGAGATCCTTCTCGCCTGGACATTGGATTTTCGTTTAGTAGTAGCCAGTAGCCAGTGTCATAAAACTGTAGACTTTTCATGTTAACAGAGGGAGCAATAAAAATCATGAATTCATTTTTACAAGGAAGGAAAACCAAAGAAATAACGATGGTAATTATTGACTGAACTCCTCTTTGGTTTTAAAAGGGATTTTGAGGCGATGATTGGCATGTCGTATTTTACTTGCCGACAATGACAATAGAGACTACTACTATACAGTCCTCAGCTTTTGGTCCATAGCCAAAAACCGTGAGAACGTGAAGAAATAAATGATGGGCAAAAGTCAAGAAAATTCAATTCGGTAGCCTTGTCCCTTTTTGTGTATCGACATCGGCTCGGGACGGGACACGGTGGACCCGTTCTTCTTTGTAAAATTGTAACCAAGAAAATGACTTTTCCGGCAAGTCATCCACATTGACGACCATCCATTCCATTTAAGAAGTACCGGCTTACTGACTTACTGAACTGACCAGAAGAAAGCAAAAAAAAAAACTAAAGCAAAGAAAGATA
The DNA here is from genome assembly GCA_034698945.1 of Protaphorura quadriocellata. NCBI lineage: Eukaryota > Metazoa > Arthropoda > Collembola > Poduromorpha > Onychiuridae > Protaphorura > Protaphorura quadriocellata. The sequence continues at coordinate 10,972 of JAQGCA010003262.1, read as the reverse complement.
ATAGATAATTGTAGAACCCGAACAGATCAACGGACCGGATCGCAAGGCGGGCGGATATAAAGCCTTGTACTAGAAATTGGTTGGAACAGGTTTTTAAAAAATGGACTAGTTAAAATAATGATTGAGAGAGTGACAACTCCCACCGAATATATAAGCAAGGGTAATGTGTACTAAAATGTCTTCAATTATCACTGAAATTCTTTTAAAATGATGTGGGATTTCAACGTCATTTCCAAATATCTGAGACAATACCGATAGTCGCGGCTTTTTCCTTGATATCATTGCCAATTAATGGAACTAACTTTACTATCATTCTTTTATTTCAGAATTTACTGATGGAATCAGTTTACCAAAGAAGTCTGAGACAGGAGTAATTCATCAAGTTGAAGTTGAAATTAGACAAAACTTTAGTACTAGTATGGTACTGAATACATCATCTGTTTATGTTGAGATCATTGGACCACTTCAGCCGTGAGTTGAAAGTGTTGCCGGCGGTCGGTCTGTTCGAGAGGGTCACTGACTAAGTTTAACTTACCGTGGAAGCATGACACCATTTCGTTCGTGTTCAAAAACTTAACATTTTTTGGAACACGAGCCGTTGTGTCGTCAGACCAGGAACAGTGTTGTGTAGGAAATCGGAGACGAGAAGACTAGAGTGAAAAGTGACCATTCATTGGGTCCCTTATAAATTGAGTTAGCCGACGGGCCCGGAGTGAAAAAGGCTAATATCAGAAGTAACTTCGAGTTATGAGCGTCGTTTCGCATCATTGAGGAATGCACATATGCACACGATCTGGCTGAGTACATAGAACCTCAAACGACACCTTGGAGGACTGATTTCAAGCCTTCTGTCATTGAGCAGCCAAACCAGCCCTCACTAAATTCCGGGTTGTTATAATAACTGACTTATTGCTATTTTCGGGAGATAACACGTGCTCAACCCACTGAACATTTGTCAATTAATGCGGTGTATATCCACCGACTTTAACCACATACCGTAAACGACCGATTAGATGCCCGGGCGCGTATTTGAAAACGGCACTAGGCGACCCAGTGCAATTCAGTACAAGGGCGATGCGTAGTAATCACTCTTAAGAAACTACACATCTCGTGATCCGGCGTGTAATCGGGCACAAGCGTTATTGAGGCCCCTACGATTATTTGGTCATTTACGGTAAATGATTCTGATTTTCAAACAAGTATACCAGTGAGCACGAATAGGATTCCCGCGGAATTGAAACGCCAGCGCCGTCTAACGGATAGTTTCCAAATCCGTCCATGACCTTGTTTGGTTTGGTGTCAACAATGCGAATGTATCATTACACATATCTTACCAGCATAATTACGTACAATTGGATTTATTGTTTATCAACCTACTCTCCCTGTAGTTAAATACAGTTTTCCGATTTAGATTTTAAGCTGTCCATACCTATTTTAAAAAATTATTTGAATCGGGCCCGAATTTTTTTTGCACCTTTTCACTTCATCATAATCCGAATACCACTTTCCCCTGATGTGTTCCTCTAAAGGTCAAAATTGGTAAAAATAGCCTGATGCTTTGTCTTGACTATAGAATAGATCCCATAGTTCGGAAATTTCTATCTCCTCCAGTGCAAATTCTACAACTTAGGCTTCATGAGCCAGATTTTCAAAATTTTGAGAAAAATCAGCAAATTAGGATTCAACATTTATTTATTTCGGAATGCGTACTTGAAATTGGCCAGGAATTTCCAACAACAACGTGCACCATGCATTGTATTTTTATAGAATAGAAAGTCGATTAGGTGAATACCGTCAAAGTCCGCAAAAAAATTGAAGCCACAAGATTCGCAGGGGGTTTGGAGAAACTTTCCATTTTCCGTTAGGAGAAATAGGAGAAACTTCTATTTCCACTGGAGACTTGTTTTGATCGTCACAAACAAGAACTCGTAGTAATGATGAACCCAAGTCGCCTGACCTAGAACAATCAATGACTAGAATTCTTCTTTTGTAGCGGTTGTATAACTTTAATGGAGCCCGAAACTTACAATCCTATTTGCCTTTTACCCATACGTAAGCAAACTCATCGCAAATATAGTTCATATTTTGCTCAGTCCAAGGTCTTTGGTGAAAATTTTCTGGACACTACTTTTCGATAAACCCTTCTGAATGGCTAAATATCGAACCATAAACATTTTGTTAGTGTCAACTATTTCTCTAACACGAGCGTTTGTGTTGGAAATTGGACATTTTGGGCTACCTGGACTACTTTCTTATTTTAATTTTTTTGATCACATTTGAAAAAAGATACACACCGGGGACTTCGATAGAGCATTACTTTTGTAAGTTGTGACCAAACTTTTGTGGATTTCTGTTCGCAATTTTATATTTAAAAATAAAAATGTTCTAACAGAAATTCATAAAAATTTGGGTTTTTCCATGAGAAAATCCAAATCACTTCAAACTTATTTGCGCTAGAACCTGAAAGTCGAAATTAACAAAAATTTCTGAGTATCCTTTTAATCGCTTAACGAATGTTTAGGAATTTTCTTGCAATTTCAGGAATTCAGCGTTGTACCTTTTTGCATTTCTTCTGAAACAGCCCTCGTATTTCATATGATTGTAATGTCCGGAAACAAATCAATATCGAGTACTTAACGTCAATTCAGACTTTTAGCCCCTCAGTGATGTCATCATTGTCTTGTCATTACTTAGTTAATTCTTTTTATTTTGTCACGAATTTCAGAATAAGTCAATTGTTCAGATTATTAACTATTTAACCTCGATATAACAAACAACATTGCTGCAATATAATGTTCCCAATTCCAATTGCCGCGTCAGCCATCTTTAATTCGAATTCATAATTTTTACTACTACAGATGTACTAAGTTATAGACTGTATACTCAATTTCGCGTGATCGAGACTAAGCCTGAACCTGACCACAATTTCAAGTTTACGGCAATCATATTTATTTGAGTGCAATTTTAAGTAGTTCACACTTTGGGGGATTGTAGTAATGAAATGAAGACCTATGAGAGATAAAAACACGTTTATCGTTTAATGGTTAAAGAATTTACCAGATTTGATAAAATGTATATATTTTCTTGCCAAGATATTATTTTAAATTCTATGCTGTATTCATCATTACCCGAGAGAAGCAGCGTGTCAACAGCTACCTACTCTACTCTGAGGTAGCTGTCCAGACTAAATTACTAGTTTTGGGCTTTCTGGGCGGATTGACAAGAAAGCTAAGAATGACGGAGTAGGTTGATGCTTTCCCTGAGGGAAAAGATAGGACAACTTTTGAACGCCAAATCCAATGCAATCCGCATCCACTATTTTAATTTGAATAGTCAACTCCACAAAAGTAAATAGCCAGTACTATTCAACCATGAATTGCTTTGTAAGTGATAGTACTGCTAGTATGTTGAGACAAGGAATTTTGTCTTTTTAAGCCATTGCTGCACTGGGTAACAAACAAGTCAAATGTAACGAGGAAACTATTTTTCACGTAAAATTCAGAGCAGGTTTTAGACATTCGGAAATGGTCCCTCCCCTCCAAGTGTAAGTGCCCTGATCAAGATCAACCTAGTTGCGGTTTTACGATTATTCTTTTCTACCAACTGAGCCAAAAATATCTACTCAAAATTTCCAGAAACGCCATTTTGCAAATACATCAGCCTGAAATTCCAAAAAGATCGATCTGTATGTCGTAAGAAATACGTTTGGATGCTATCCAAATCCAACACAATACTGGGTTCATTTTCTTGACTAATTCAAAAATCACTGAAATATATACTCCATTTTTAATACTTTTTACTCGTTACGTTTCAACAATCATTCTACTGTTAACCTTTGCTAGTTGGCAAAAATAATACAAAATGAAAATTCGACAAGCTAACCTATTTTCAGAACGGCTTTCGCTCAACAATAGAAATGTTTCATCGACAATCGAAAATTGAACTTATTTTCTACATTACTTTCATAATTCGCTATAAAATTATACGTTTTCAGTAGAATGTTGGAATATGCCTAGCCTAAGCCTGGTTGAATGTCTGAAAAATTTCTAGTTAGTTATGATCCAAAATTTTATGTGACAAGAGTGACAACGAATCGGTCACCGCAGTTGTTCCACCCAGTATACTTCATGCACCTCTCGACTGTCTCGACGATTTTAGAGTCAATCTTGTATTTAACATGACGAGTGATTTCCTTGTCAGGGATGGAAAGAATGACCACAGGACTACTAAAAGATTGCACGCAAGAAACAACTATGTCTATCTTGTCGACTTGTGTGGCCACCATGATAGTGGTCAGTCCGCGGAAGACGTCTTGCTGTGTGACTGAAAGGCGTAGGAATACAACTTGTTGGTTTTGAACATGAAATACAAAATGTTAACTTTAAGGGTTTTGACTTCTGACATTGTGAAATGCACCATAATTGTCGTAAAAAATGTACAAAACTAGCCTGAACAAAATCGATTCCAGAGTCCAGGGCGAGGCAAGTCAAATGCATTTTTCGAAAATTCTACAATATGTAACACCATGAAATTGACGATGCACAATTTTTACCATGGGATAAAAGAGATGAGGCAGACATGTTTAAAATAAAACTCCAAAAGTAGAATTCCTATTTGAAATGACGTGAAAAAGCATATTTATTAGTTCAAAATAGTGTCAGGCATAGAGTTTCAGATTTGTTAAGCTAGCTGAAATTCCTAACTCTATGGTGTCAGGAGTTTCAAAAATAGTTGTAGTAAATAGTGGTAACGGTTCATCCAATTTGCTATTTTGATTTGATTATTTGATTTGGAGAAAATTATACACGAACTCGAAACATTTTTGCCTCCTGGAAAAATGATTGATTGATCATTTCAATTTATTCAAGTATCTGAATGAATTCGACAGCTCAAATTAATTTGAAAAGCCATAGCATAAAGAGAGAAATAGTGAGCAGTTAAAATCGGTAGATTTATACTGTTACACAGATGCGATACAATACTGGTATTGTAATTGTACTAAAGAGGAGAGTTTAGTTCACTTGTTGTAAACTACAACTACGACTGAGGGTTTTGTCAATTTTGTGTAGTAGTAGATTACGCAATAGTACCCAAATAAATAACCAATCCTCGGAAATGTAGTTACTGAGGACGTTTACTTCCACCCCGTAAAAGTTTATGTAAGAAAGTATCCGTCTTTAAATCGATATACTATAAGTCAAATTGGTTTGTAAAAGATGGGGGCATTGGGGCATCACGCATTCCTCCAAAACCTCGCTACAAATTGTTTCAAGCCATTCGAGCCTTTTCCTAGGTCAAATGTAACGTTCGTCCATTTACTAGAAAAAATAGAAGAACGCTAGATCATAACTTACAGCTGAAGTGTATTCATCCGAACATTCTCTTTAGTTCTCAACCTGAAATCTCCACGTCAGATGAACCGCAAGGTGGACACCGGAAGTCTTAAATTGGACAATGTTTGCAATGTTTGTACTATACTAATTAGGTTGAAAGTATTATAATTCTGTGCTGGCTCGCTCAATCATAATCAGCCTAAATACATTATTTGGACTATTTAGACAAAGTAAAAGTAAAGCCTAAGGCTTGGCTTGCGCGCAGCAAAGTAAACGTTGCCAGGATTGTTGTATAGTGGATCAAAGAGGCGTGTCGTTTCTTTCACATTATTAGGGATTTTGGAAGTAAGAGTGTACTTTTTGCGAGTTTTGTGTCAGTTAAAATGGAACACCTACAGAATAGTACAGTGGACCTCCCAGGAACTCTGACAAGAATGTTTGAGTTGAACAGCATGTCAACCAGTATATGACCAGGGTAGCTCCCACTCGTGCTCAATGGCCGTCTACAATTAAATAACAATGAATGAGGAATGACATGTCAAACTCATTTACAAAATCCAACCGCAATGACCACAATAGTATATACATTCAAAACATTGAAATGAAGGGGATAATCCTTTTCATAGTATTTGACAAGTGTGAAGTCTATTTAAGAACTATGTGTGTACGTAAATACAGTTCAATCTGACCTAAGGGAATTAACTTCTAAACCGCTTCTTTCTCATATATTTCTGACATTTTTGAATGGACAAAAGAAATAGTTCAAATATTTTGGGTATTGGATTGTATGGGAATTTATCTTCCAATAACTCCAATAATGTTCATCCAATCAATCTTACGTGTAAGTGCAATTGTGAATTCCAAACACATAAGAATGTTAGAAAATTTTGGCCATTCGAAGGTACGATTTGACGGAAGGTCGCTTTTATTTTTACCCCCGAAACTAATCTCATTTTACAGTAATTTTCCCTTGTTTGATTTTTCTTCTAAAGTTCACCTCGGAGTAGAAAGACAAAAAAGGTCATTTCCAGCTCCCTTTGCTTTGCAGTGCAATAATTTGAAGAAATGAGCGGAACAGTCCGAAACACAAAATTTATGACTCTTCATCTTCATTAGGAGTTCCCTTATTCCTAGAAAAACACCTAATTTTAGGGTGCCATGCGAGTCTTTTTCGGCTCACTAAACGGCAGGGATGCCATTGTAAGGATACGGAATAGTCTGTCCGATGTAATTTCAGCTCCTGCAGTTTGTTGTGTTCTAAACTAACTGAATATAACAGGAGTATGGAGTTCTTCATAACTATTAGTGCAAAGGTTTACGTTTGAAGTTTCTAGGAACCTTTCAAACTATAATTATTTATTACCAACCTGTGTAATTTTATATCACACTTTTAGACTATCCACATTTGCAATCTTACTCTACTTGAACGAAGAATACTTCAGCAGCCGAGCCGCGCGATCCTAATGACAGTAATTGGTCAAGTTTACTTAGTCCAAAATGTACGGAGAAAAGGAAATTAAAATCGCACACCGTACGTGAAAGTAAAGAACTGTGAACTGTGGTACTCCTATATGTAGTGTAAATTTTTTGTTTATTTGCTTACCTGAGAATAAATAACACATTCCAGTCATATAATTCGATATCCACCGAAAATAACTAATTACATACTATAATATAACTAAAGGTCTGGCTCCAGATAATTGCTACCAAATCCATCTACATATACAGTGGCAATTAAATAATTCTATAGCATCTCCACTTTGAGTCTCAATTCATATCGCATTCAATTTCTTCTGTCTACAATTAAATTTGATGATTGTAAGCACAACAGCCAATGAAAACTGACTGAAATAATATCAGAAATCATAGACATGAGTTCCTTAATTGCTTACAAAACTTTGACCGTAACTAGTAATATTAACTATAATACTATAAACTGTTACCTGTTACTATTCCGCAAAAAGACAATTCAATAATTTAGAAAAGAGCGAAATACGAGACATTATAAACAGATTACCCAAAAATGTAACCAAACATAATGCGAATATCAAAAAAGTGCACAAATATTATATTGTGTATAAAATTCACTCTCGTTTCACATAATTCGTGGAAGATTTGTACAGAGGAACAATAATTATATAAATAAATAAATAAAGTTACCCGCTATCGTATTGCATTTATATTATAAAGTGAACTAGTTGGAAAAACTCGTATGGAAAATATCTTATGGAACTAGACACTCACGAACGCGGAAAGGTTTCAGTTATGAGACATAATTACTGCATTTGGATTAATTAGTTGAAAGACTAACTATATAATGGTACAATTCAAGTAGTAGCTTAATATTTAAAATATCTGGGGAAATCTTTGGTGAAAGAGTATGGTAGTAAATGGTGTTTAAACTACCCTATCACTTTATCGAATAATTTAAAGTACAATGAATAATACTATGCGGCACTTCTCGAACATATCTTGAATTAACAACTACGGTAAAGTGATTAAATACTTGTTTAGAGTAACTTTGGTTAACATTTCGTTTCGTCAGGTTTTCATTGCTGTGTTGGCATTTTCATTAAATTTTAAAAGTTCGATGTTTCGTTCTCAAAAATCGCTAGAGTCTCTTTTTTTGTTCCCGTTGGAATGTGATTTGACTGAGTTTTGATTAGAGACAATATGAACTGGTTGAGAAGGTGATGGAGTGTAAGGAGAAGATGCATTTGAAATCTTTAACACATCATCCAATGTTGAAATAAATGTGTCACACGTGGCGGACAACAAGCTCGTGCATTCATCCAATTTCTACATCAACAAGACACAGAGGAGTTCAACTTTCAACTTTTACACATTCTTTCACTGAACCGGGACGGAAGCTTAAACTTTGGAATTGACCCGGACCAGTGAGGCAATGACAAAGTGTGTAATCCAACCCACAGAGTCGGTTCCTATTGAGGCTGAACGAACTATAACTTACCCAGAAGTGTCTAACTATTATTTCAGCTCCTTAGAAACAACAGAAGTTTGACTAACGAGGAAACCAATTTTCATGTAAAATGCGGATCAGACATAAAGAAACCGCTCTAATTCTGGACAGATATTTTACGGTGTCACGATTATTATGTAATTATTAAGCTTATTATTTGACGAATATGAAGGTTCCAATTAACATATCTCTGGAAGCGCGTAGTAGGAACCTTAATTCGAAAATTTCTCTAAATGACCTACAAGAACATCTGCTGACAAATCGACCATATTTGTGCTGATGATACATAGTGCGCCTTATCGGCTTTGGGTCGAACTGGATTTTACATAAAAAGTAGTTCCCTTTAAGAAACCCAAATTAATGAAGAGAGAGACTTAAAAAGGGACGCACACCGACCTGAATGTTTGGCCCTGTCTCAGATGTGGCTGCTTCCTTGATAGAATGAACTTGCTGCATAAGCAAATCACAGTATAAACGAAGCTCCGATTTCTTCGCCTTCACTGCATCTGGACTTGTTTTCGAATCTTGGAATTTAATAAATCGTAATTATTATTTGATCACCACAAGATAGTTGATAGGATAGTACGCTATACACAAAACTGGAAGGAACACTCACACTGACAACTCGGCTTCGCCGATATCAGAAAACCATAAAAGGAACGAAAAAAATTTCTGCTTCATATATTTTAGACAATTTACTTGTGATTCAACCGGACCCATACAACCTTCACCCTACCTTGTGAGTAGAATCAAAAAGCGTTATATCGTTAACTGCCATTTCACAATAAACGGACGTATCAAATGTAACCGTTAGGGTTAGGGTAAGGAATTGAGTCAAATTCAAATTTCAACCTCCGATGAAACTTACTTCAGTACTAGTAATTAGTTAGACCGTGGTTTTCAACTTTTGTGGTACTGGGTATAGAAAATTTGAGGTCACACTGCAGCAGAGAATTTAGTAAATAAAAAACTAATAAAAATAAAGTTATTACCAGAAGTCTTTCTTGCTCTAAAGTCGCCTTGTGATTTGGATGTCCCTAAAGCTACTAACCATTGCTGCCTTTCTGGAGTGCTTCCAGCTCTGACATAAATATGCTGTTCGCCCGGTATAACAATATCCAGCCGCAAATTATCGGTCGAGTGAACTGTAAAGGTATAGATAAAAAGTTAGTAAATCCAGCACTCCAAAAATCATAAGTGTGATTCCAAATATGGTTGTAGATCCATGAAAATCTTGGTAACTTTACTTAAATTGAATGTAAGTGATATTTCCCTCACCATTAATGTCACATGCCGACACCGAAACGGATCCCTTGCATCCCTGGCCAACCTCTTCCTCGGATTTGTAGTAAGACATAACTCCATCTTCTAGAATAAACCATCGTGGTTGCCAGCCTAAACATATAACACAAAGTAATAAATGGTGATTATAAATTATACTTATTAAAATATCACAATCAGCTGACCGGAGGAATCTCATAACTCAATAACTCATTGGTTCGTCTTCATAATTTCCCTACCCAATAAATAATCATAATACAATTCATATCTAAACCGTGAAAACTGTTTAGGTCAGGTCTGGGCTGAAACTACAATTGATTCTAGAAAATTATTGTAACATTCGTAGCCTAAAACAACATAACTATGGCAGTGGCGAGTCTAGGAACAGCCACAAGACGGTCCGTGCCTACGTGTAATTTTGTGCCATGCCTACATGACGAAAACTAGTTGCCATTGTACTAAATATTTAATGTTAAAAGTACGTTTTACATGCAACATTATGTTACAAAAGGCCGAAAAAATGTCTTAGCCTCCCGCGGCCGCTCCGCGGGGACCGCCGCAAGCCGCGGGCGTCCGGTTAGATCTACTTTTGCCTACGTGCCAAAAAACCCTAGACTTTCCACTGAACTATGGTCACACAAGTCAAATTGGTTATCAGTGGGTCCCGGTCGGTAAAGCTAATTCCGATGAAGCGAAGATTAATTTTCCATATCTCACTTAAATCAATAAAGTAATCTTTCCAAAAATCCATCAGAATCCTTGAGAGCCAGCCCTTATATTTTAGAATCTGTATAGGTTTCGATAGATGATCTCTCTTTGGACCAATTTCATATTCGATGGATTTAGTTAGTTTTAGTATAATACTGCACCTTTTTATTGTTCGTTTAGAAATATCTGATAAAATTCAATTGCATAGTTAATAAACGAGCGCAAAATATAACTCGATAAACATAACTCCGAACGCTGATATGTAAAATTGTTGAATGTCACTGGCCATTGTTACTGTTTTATATCTACAAATTGTTGATGTAAAACGGTAATCAAGCATGATTGGGTACGACGTTATGAATGATGTTAATATTAGTTGGTTAAATTATGAATAATTTTACCCATCCAATAGTTAGTCCACTTCCATAAAACTCCCTTCATCGTTCAAGTGAAAAATATCCAAGAGCGTGTAATAACAACTCTTTAAACTTCCTCGTCCTTAAACGTCTGTCCAGACGAACGACCAATTATTCTTTCAGGAATTACAGTTCGATTCATCGCGGGTTCGTGGGAAGTGAGCTCAACCAGAGACCACCTATATAGATGAGACTATTTAATCCTAGCGCGAATTGACCGAGTTTGAGAAATCCCTCTGTCGCGACACGTAGAT
>JAQGCA010003261.1:0-12129 GCA_034698945.1 Protaphorura quadriocellata | reverse complement strand
AAAAATCACGTTTTTATTTGTTTTGTGCTTGAGAAATAATACACAGAATTTAAAAGATCTTGCACGTGAAAAGTTGTCTGTCGAGAGTCAGATTAATCTTTATTCTATAGTAATCATATTACTTATATTCTGTATTATCTGAATGGTGCAATAGTTTTTTTTGACTGATCCGGTGGTGCTACTTAATAATGCTTTTTATGAAGAGCTTGACAAGACAGGCCAAGTATTTTGTTTTTGTTGCTAATTCTGTGCGAAAAAAAAGTACTGCCCGGGATTCTACACGCTTCTACTTGGATTTTATTTGTGCTAGTTCTGTTACCCAGTACCTCGAATCGGATCGGCGGCAAATTCCACGCCAAAAAATGAAATTTCAGTTTTCTGTTACTGTTCCCTTCGGTTTGGTTTGTTAACTAACTTGATAATTAGACTCGAAAAAAAATGAATATTGAAGAACATTGTACAAAAATTGCTCAGGTGTAACCTTGGCTTTCGTTTGACTTCAACCCATTGTATTGCATCACTGTTTTTTTTCTACCCTGCACGTATTTGCTGAACCCAATAAGACTTCAAGCCAGGCAGACAGGGCACGCTTTAAGCAATTAAGCATCCGTGAAGTTAGCAATAGCAAAATAGCAATCGTAACAACTTTCCGCAGAATGACTCCACTGAGCACCATTCCATTCCATTGATTCGTGATTTGTAAAATGTCCAAGGCAAAAGAGTAAACAAAACATTGTACTTGCAGAGTACAGAGCTATTCAAAAGTCCCCGTGTCACGACACGCCCTCAAAAAATTTAATTCAGTGCGATTTACAACATTACAATGTACTAATGTAATGGAATGAATTTTTCCAAATGGTCGGTCAGTTCAGTTCCGTTCGAGCCTTAGCATTCAACGTATGTTAAGGTTGACATCTTAAAAATTTAGACAACCTAAGCCAATTTAAATAACATTACAGAGTGACAAGGTGACGGACCGTAGTTTTTTTAGAATTCTAAATTTCCAAAGTTCTGACTCTGAAACTGATACCCTCATTTCTGGAATGCGATCGCCTTCGTTTACGTAGATAATTAAAAAGTTGACATTTTAGATGGTGTTTTTGAATATAATCCAATCTGCAACCAATTGGGAAGTTCAAAAACTGATACGGTATCGCCTAAAATACAAGAACATTGCGATCTCCGAGAGTAAATTTTCACTCGAGGCTAAGTTTAATTATTTTTGGCCATTTGTGGGTTAAAAAGTGTCACCTTGAACGAGAAGTTAGTTGAAAAAAGCGGAAATCTAATATCTAAAAGACTCAGTTTCTATATTTGAGTGACTTAATCAAAACTTTAAGGTCGTCAATGTGTGCGAGATGAAACTCAATAGCTTACAATTTGTGTAACAAATGGTGGAATTGAGAAATTGAACTCCATAATTGGTTAAATTGCAATTTGTGGTCACTCACGAATTACAATATAGCCACGATCTTAGCCCTAATTCCTTCAAACTTTGTGATTTGAACCTTTAATCTCAGACGAGGAGACGACAGTAGAGCAGAGCAGAGTTCAGTGACAGGCCAAGGCCCAGGTATTTGTTTTCATTTTCTTTCCGTGATGTTTTTGATATGCTATGCGAAAATTTACGCTTGAAACAATTACTGCATATGAATATGCACACGTATTTCAATTTGATTAGATGCGATGGATTGAGTTTCAAAGTGATTGTTCTGTAACCTATTGGCAATAAATGTACCCACGTACGTGGAATTGAATTATTGCAAGATTGCATGCAGGAATTGATTAAGATTTGAACTTCAAAGTCCAAGTCCAAGTTCTTGTATCTCTAGCTAATCAATCATGACGGTAGATCAGCTGGCTCACGGACAATTCCGCGTACTTATATGGATATTTGGGTGAGAGGAAAATTGCATACACAGGGTTATACAGTACAACAATTGTTCGAATTGAGGTACGGAACAGTAACATTATTGTTGCAAAAATGCCCTAGGCAGTATATGAGTCCGGCACAATTGCTTGAGTTAAGATTATAATCTAATCTGACCGTATCACATTCACATGTGCTCGTATGTCCTGGGCATCAGGCGTGAGGTCAAGTTCGACCTGTAACATGGAATGGCTTAGATTTTTATATAAAAATAATTGTCTCCGTTTCGTGGGGTTCAATTTATTTAAAAAAAAAAACAGTTTTTTATTCATTCATACTAAAACAGTCTACTGTTATCTGTTTGCCGACAATCAGCGGTAAGTTCTCCATAACGCCGCGGATTTTCGCGAGATAAGACTGTTGGTCGTGGTTTAACATCCAAGTTTAGAACAAGATCATATGTATAAATATTACCAACCTTGCCAGAATGTAAGACAATCATTGAACGTACTATTTATGAATGAATACATTTCCTAACAAGCACAATATTTAAACAGGCATCTGACCAACAAATATCGCGATATTGATATCTTCCCTGATACAATTTGTCGTCTGCAACATAAACGTATGAATTGCATGATACGGATTGCGAATGGTCTGCTGCACTGAACTACTTTAATTATTATGATTATGAAGAGATTTAATTATTACTACAGGTGTTCCCTGACTTGCTCGAGTGAATTTGAAATGTGATTATGATCTGATAAAAATTTAATTTTGACCACCAGTACAGGTGACCCAGTGCAGTGCAGTGGTAGATATTATATTATTAGTTGTAACCAGTTAGCGTGGATAAAGGCGTGGTGGTGGCATGGGGTAATTATAATTGTCATTTGCGTTTGCATTACATTGTCACAAATGGAAAGTGAACCACAATTCCGTGTTTCTTTGTCGGACGGAAATCGATCGGGAGCAAGATCATGAACGACGACGGCACAGGAGATAATGCATTGAGGGATGACGATGCAAATTAATAATCATTGTTGTCATTCGATTTAATTCGATTGGGGTTATGACTGAATGAAATGGAATGACCCTCATGTGTCAAGTCATATGTTGTTTGTCAGTTTTTATTCCTTTGAAATTCTAACGCCGGTACTGGCCAATTAAATTCTAAAACCACGTTGTTTATAGAATAATTAAATAGTAAGATTGTGGAATGTGGAATTTTGAGGCAGAAGTTGTACATGGCAATTGAGATTTCAATTTGACGTCATTGTAATGTTAAGACATTCCACAAGAGCCAAGCAATTTATCAAGAATAGAGTTATGTTGCTGCCTTGCTGAACTTTACTAACCTTTCTTTATGTAATTCCAAATTGTAGTGGAAAACTACAACACGACAGAGAATCGAAACATGTTTGAGTACGAATTCAAAAAAATGTAAGCACGATTCTTCATGTAATTTGTTTTCGCTATTAAATATTTTACAAGTGTGATAACAAATGTTAAATGTACGCACTTTTATTTTAATATAATGCCCATTTTCACAGGTGAAGGTTAGTGCGCGTAGAACTCTAATCCATTCTGAAATGCTTCAAGTGATTGGTAAATAAATTTTTTGACAATGCTTTCACTCTAGGAAAAACAAAAGCCTTGTTTCGGTTCTTCCACATGTCACTTTGTTTTATCTGTAACGCATGGTTTGTGTTAACTGTCATTACATTTCCATTGTCATTCAACTTAACATGAAACGGTATTTCATTATTTTTACTAATGTCTGTGAATCCAATCTTAAAAAATAAAGAACATTTCCACTCAACCTGATTCTTCACAAAATTACTTTAACCAGTGTAGACAGACAAATTTTATAATCTATTCAAATTGCAAATACTGTCGATCCACATTAATGCATTTCTGAAGTGACCTCTGAACTTGATGTACCATAGGCCGGAGTGGTACTGCTAAAACCGACATAATGCTGTAATTCAGGAAATTGAAAAGGAAAGGCAGCAGAATATGTTGCAGTTTTCTACACAATTAAACCTAGCCTAGTTTAAAGTTAGAACTTGCTAAGCACAATTTTTTCGAGAAAATGAGATAGTAATTGTATTGAGCATTAAAAGGAAATAAATATCATCCTCGAATCGTCCTCACCGAAGGTTAAAGTGTTCTAGCATTATCGTAAGAAGTATTCTCTGGTTATAATTACAATTTCCAACGCGCACAACTAAGGACGAAATCATATTAAGGATGGATAACCGTATTATTCCAGTTTTTACTTTCCATGACTTTCACCGTAATCGAATCCAATCACCTTAGGCATGACGAAGCTTCCGCGTATTTTCGTCAGGAAATTCGCATTTCCTTCCCATTTGACCCGTGTGAGGTTTTTGGGGGGGAAATACTCCAAATGAAGGGAATCTGTTTGTAATCAAAGGCCGAACGATGTTTTGGTAGTGGATTAATTCCCAACACAGCAATGCTGTAAGGGCAGTATGCACCACCACAATAGAAATTCATTGATTGTGCACTTTTTAATTCAGTTTTATACAGGACTTGAATTAAGAATGAAGTATTGTTAGAATCGTTTTAAGGTAGGTTTATTGTAAACGACAAACCAAGTTGAACTCTGACCTACAGAATATTCTCTTCAAAATATGTAGACTATACAGTTACAGCTGGTGGGTGTAAATACTGCTCTGTAAAGGCGTACCTTCTTAATTGAGTTCACACGCGTAGTGTTACTCGTGAATTGCAGAGTAATTAGATTTTGTTTGATTATTAAAAATTGGTCGAGTCTTTTAGTTCTAGCTCTTTGTTACATCAGCAAGCCTTATTATCATCTAGAAGTTAGAGGAAGCATACATACAATGTGAACTTTTCAGGACGCAATGACCAAGTGTGTTGAGAACTGGCTGAGAAGAGAGTGTAACTGTTAAGACCGTAATGAAGGTAATTAATAAATGCAGAATCATTCTTGAACGCTAATCATGAGATGAGTAGAATATTTGCCTACTCGCATATGAGTAGATTATCGCTTCAGGTTATTTCGATTAATTACGCAGGACAGATCTCGTCGTCTCGTCTCTGTCTCATCTGCAATATTTCCTTATATACTACTACGGGTATCCTACTCTCTTCCCTCCCGAGATCTATATGAAAGCGAACCCATTCATAATCATCCACAAAACGTTTCTCCCAGGATCTAAAATATTCTACTTTATTTGTCGAATATCAAACCGTCTCCTTGCTCAGAAATGCTCGAACAGAAGAAACACGCCAAGGTGTAATAAATTTTGTATTCTTAGATGACGTACTATGGCTGTGCATACCGTGAAAATATGCAGATTTTGATTTCCAAGCGAAAACAATTAGTGCGTTACGGTAAAGGTAGACTCGCCCAGACAAAACAATGTAATCGGAAAGACTGACCTAAATCAACAAAGGAAGGAAATGAGATGAACGGGATCTGTCATAAAATTTCGCTATGCTATTGCTAAGGATACTGAAATTAATTTGCACTTAAGAACACCAAGTAAATGGTTGCCCTCCACTAGCCCAGCATGATATTTGACCTCACTTCAACTCATTGCTGACGGAAATTATGAATCTTCTACAATAGTCTTCAATTTCTGTCAAGTTTGCTCCAAATTATCAATGCCAGGATGTACAAGTAATTTGTTTGGGTGCAGTCGTTCTTACTTCCAGTTCCCATCTATGTACGTGTACATTCCTTTTCTACTCTGCGTTGTAGCAAAAGTCAAGCCGGACAAGTGGACAATATTGGCATATTTCTCTACTGTTGTTTCTGTCAAATTACTAGACTTACATGTCATTCATTAAAAATATATCGTTGGAAATCTCTTCCAGGTAAAATAAAATAATAATTTTAGATTCGGATTTTTTTTTGCAAGGAAATGTAATGCTGAGTTACTTCTCCGTCAGTCCAGCAATATGTATGGTAGTACATAATTGCCCTAATTGCTTCAGAATATCGGTAATCACAATATATATTGACAACAGCAGGTAAGGTGATAATCCGAAAACAATAAAAGCAAGGAAGTTTTAGTCTCACATGAGGTAGTCAATTCCCACTGTAGCCTGAAAGTTTCGCCCAAACGCAGCGAATCCAAACGAGTCAAGATGTCATTCATAACTGGTGACACGGGAGTGTTGTGGTATCGATGAAAGTAGTGTCACCAGTTTTGGAATGACAAACTCATTTGTGTTTGCTTGGGAATTATAATCCTACCTGGTACGGAAGCGTTGTCGAGTTATTTGTGAAGTTGGATCTCTTTGGCATACTTAATTTGCGTCACTGCTTTGAAGAGGTTATTTCTCAGCGGAAGATTTCCGTCCGTACTAATTAGGCGCTGATTCCCGATCTATTTGTAAAACAAATAGCATGGTCCTAGAAAAAATACTCAGACGCTTAACCATGTCACACGGTGAAGAAGAATTAATTTGAGTTCCAAATGAACTTTTTGAGGTCTACATTTAATCAAATATTTGGGAATGTCACTTAATGTACTGGGTGTTCGATCATTTAGTGAGCATGTCTGTTGCCTGTGGCGTGACACATGTCGAGTGCACTTAAGCTGAATGAACTGAAGATTGTCTGTGGTTCATTTCCTTACAACCGACCAGACCGACTTGGTAAAAAGTTTTTGCCCTATAGACACCCCTCAATTCGCTCAAGTTTATTAGTTACAAGTGTTAAGAGTAGTTCTTGTAAATTACAATAGCGGAATAGGCACGAAGCGAAAACAAGCCCGGAGGAAGAGCGGGGTTTCTTTTGTTGTATTTGTATTATCAACTCATTCAATTAACAAATTTAACTGTAACGCAACTCATTGGGCTGGTTCCTTATTTCACACGAAATACAAAGGAAATCGGCATCGACATGAACGGGTTTGCAAATTCTATAATGCCTTAAGATGGAACCATTCCAAACGGCAGTTGATGAGCACGGAGATTATACGATTTTTCACTGATCTACGTCTGAAATTTATCTTTGATGTTTTACTCGGTTGGAGCGATTCCTTTTACTGTAGGAATACCTTTTGTATTAGATAAAATTAGGGAAGTTTCGAAAGTAATGAGAATTTGACCTTTCGGAACGAGAGCTACTATCAACCGCGAATAATCAAGTCAGAAAGGACCGCCAAGATCTTATTCTTAGAATGTATTTTGGCTTTTATGAAATGTACTGATAGGTTGTGAAATTGAATTGAGAATTCAACCACCCGAGAAAAACTATTTCCAAGCAACCAGTATATCCGTTGTGACGGGATTCAGTTTCAGAAACTTCAGCAAATGAGACCTACATCCAGGATCCCCTTTTGATCACTCAAGCATCTTGTCTGCGTATTATCCTTTACGAAAGAAATTGATAACCATACAAAATAAATCAAGTAATACATTGGAATATATTTCAGGGAAGTATGCACTTCACGTACGCAGTGTGTGTGTGTATGATTGAAAATCATTTCCTTGGATCTGACAATTTTTCTAGGATTGTCAGTTTCAGTCAAGAATGAAAAATTCGTGTAGGTTTTTCAAAAATCCGGCTGCACTGTTTTCAATCTTCGGAGTCTAACAAGGAAATCACTTTTCGTGTGAGGGAGAATCGTCTCCAACGTCAACACAGGAGAGTTCAAGGTTGACTGAATACTGTCCGTCTCGAACGAAACTTTAACAGATTTCCCTTCAGAGAGAACTTAATTTTTGAAATTATGTATTAACTTCCAGAATTCCTACAAAAGTCCGAATACATATATAGCTGGTAACGGCAAGTCGTAAAATAATTGCATCCTTTTACCTCTGACCAGGACGTGTGAAATTAATCCTGGGAATCACATGAAAAGTGGTTTCCTTGTAAATGGTGATACGGTACGCCAGAAAACGTTGAGGAAAGGATTCGGGATAAACTTTCGTTGGCTGGGAAAATGGACGAGGAATTTATTAGAGAATCTGCCTACCCGTAGAGTCAGAGCGTGGAATGGATTATCCATTAAACCACATAGTGGCATAGCCACGAATTTCTTAAGGTTTCAAAACCACACTACTTCCAAGTTCCTAAGAGGGCCTTTGTTAAGACTGCATTTAACATCAGTTAAAACACATTCTACAATATTTGTATTCCGTGTGACCTATGTAACGAGTTATTGTTTCCTGAATGTATTTATTTAATCGATAAGGGAATGGAATATGCAATTTAATTTGACAATGACATCAATGAAGACGATATAGATATTGGTCTCCTAAAATGTTGTCATTGCTCTAATTCATTTCACCGTTAGCGAGAAAGAAACTTCAAAAATCGATGTTGCTACAAATCGGAAATAATTATTAAAAAAAAGTTTTTTCACTTCAATTAGAAAATCGTTATGGAGGTTGAACCTATGTATTTGTGATTTCCAAACGAAAATCACGCAAAACTAATAAGATAACGAAAATCAAAAAAACCGAGACTGAAAATAAAATTTTACACGTAGTTACGTAAAAAAGGAACCAGACAGACGGCCTTCGTGAACTATACGTCTCTGTATCTGACCTGATTTAAGAGCTTTAGGTTATTACCACAAGGGGCTTAAATTACCATTACCTTTCATCATGGGCTCATAAAAATGTGGTCTCTTATTTATAAGGGATCAAATTCACGTTTCTCATCCATGCATGCACGGAGGACTCGGAGAATTCTGCAAACGAGAAAAATATTCATTTCGCTAGTAAGGAGAAATCCATTTTTTGTCTGCCGGTCGTCTTCACAATGAAGGTTTAATTTTGATTAACGAATCTTCATTTTCACTACGAGTGGATGCTTCTGTGGTTGGACTATATTCGGTATAATGTTTCCACACCAAGACGCATGTTTTCAGTAAGTGTTAGACATATTAGTTCGTCACGAAGTCATGTCTGCATCATCTACTTTTTTCCATGCAAATTTATTCCTACTACTAGGGTGAGTTCCTTAGGTGGAATGGAAAGCCAGTAGATAATGGTTTACTATCCGCCGGATTAACCCTATCTAAGATGAATGTAAAGTAATCGAATATTTTTTGTACGGATGAATAATTAAATATATTTTTTGTTCTTGTTTCAGGCATACTGGTCACCGCACGTGATGCGTGAAGATTGGTATTTACCGTGGGTGACCCGAGCACCTACGCCAGAGTCTTTGCAACGGCGAAGTTCCATGAACTTACAACCGAGTAAGTCCATAATTCGTTGTCACGCATGCATAACAATAAACAAAATAGTAGTATTTAGGCTAATTCGTTATTTATTTAAATTTACGAGTTAAATAATTGACCAGGGCACTTCCACCTCCGTCTCATTTCAAGTACTTACCGAAGTAGGTAGTGGATTAAGCATTCAACTAGGCAAGAAATCCTCCTTCTCAGTACTTGTAAGGCAACGGAACGCCTTTGTAAATATTATTCGTAAACGCATCAACGCATCTCGAGTCCGACGTTATGTGTGTGTCGCAGTCACACTATAAACATGCCACGAGGTCAGATTCATGTACAGTTTGGTCAGAATAAACGATAGACGAGAGATCGTAGAAGGAAATGAGCATTTTTGAAATCTAAAACGTTAATGGTTACATATTACATAAGAAAGTGCTAGATTTTTCAACACACATTCCACATTCCATATTGCAGTCCACACTCTTCAATGGATCATTCGTTTTACACAAAATATTTTTTTGGCCAAAATCGTCCGTTGGTTCAAATTGGTAAAACTAGTCGCAACTTAGGGTCTAAGTTCCCAATTTACTTTTTCAAAATTAAAAAAATCGACTTGGTGAGACATGGATTTTTCAATTCCTAAATTGTTTCTGGACTTGTAGGTAGTGTGTGTTTTCATACGTATTTCCCCAAAATGAACAAATGTGCATGAAAAAAATTGAATTTTTAGAGTATCATAGACTAATTTGGAAGCTACACCAGTTAACGTTTTGGTATTTGAGCACACTTTCTGCGACAATTTTTCCTGAAGGTATTTTGTCAAATCCAAATCCATGAGCACTTCTTATAGGATTAGACCTGTTGTCTGTGACATACGAGTGTAATTCTTACGCTCCTGCAACTTTGTCAATTTAATAGCCGGATTTGTACAGTTAGTTAATAGTAGTAGTACTCATTCTTGTTACGAACATGTTACATTTGACAATCGTGAAGGTGTAAACTGTTGGCTTATGCTGCATTCCACTCCCTGCTTTTGTTGAAATGTCACCTCCATGGCATGCAAAGTAGAGTAGTAAATAGGAAATCCCAAAGCTCAGCTGTTAAAAATTCTTGAGACGGAAACGAAAGGTTTTTTGAGGCATGACGTGAACTTGCAATTTTTATTTTGAATATTAGTTCTAAAGTTCATTGCTCGCAAATGTATCACAGAAAAGTACCCGAAATCTATCCGCCTCCTCATTTCTTATCACACTGTGTGGGGTATTACATCAAAATGTAAAATGTGTTCATTTTATATGACACGCTCTGACCTTTCCGGAAATGATTGAAATGGGGGCCTTAATTGATGTTTATTTAGACATCTTGGATTAGATTCTTGGTGTCACCGAGGGGGTTCTTTGTTCAAACTGTCTGAAGGTAGTTCCAGGATTTAACCATATATACGTCAAATACTCAAATCTAAATTGACGACACGATGCAATATATGAGTATATATGAGTGTTATTGTGTCCTGTTTTCCGAATCCAGATAGGAATATCATGTTCGAATAGAACGTTTGGTTTAGGACGAACTGTAAAAATGACACGTATTTGAAAACATAATTAATTTGTTGTTAAATAGGAGTAAGCGCTAATTACAGCACGAATGGTTTCTAAATTGGGTTCCAACTAGTCACAAAGATAGCAAGTCGGATAATTTATTATGTAACCCCGTATTTGCAAGGAAAAAGAAATTACAATTTAAAAAAAAAATCAAAATAGAAAAGATCGACCATTAAGTTTACTTTTCACAAATTAATTCGTCCGTATGTATTCACGAAATACTCAATATTAGAAATTAGAAAACCTCTTTCTATTAACGAAGTTAGAAATGTTACTTTTGACACTTTGACAAGTTTTAATTTTAAATGTTAATTCCCACTTTCATTTCGAGTGTCAGGTTTTGTGCTCGTGTAATTAGTAGTATGTAATCACTCGTTAAACACCTTGACAAGGTGTAAAGTACAGGAAATCAAGTCGCAAAATTACTCATGAGGTGAGGATTACGAAAGTACAGTAAGAGTCAAAATCAACATAGCTAGGTATACATTATTAGCATTTGCTCCAATACAAAACTGGTCGCGGACACTTAATTCTATTAGTGCAGATTAATAATAACAAATATTGAATTACCACTCATACTCCTGTAATTATTCAAGAAATAGAGAAGAGTATTTGCCGAACCGATTGTTGTATCTTTCGTCCACGTTAAAACAGTTTCAAAATATACTACTTTCACTCGACGTTTGCTATAGAAGAAACGATAAATTCGAGAGAGAAAGTCCACAAGGCAAGAATTATACCAAAAAGGTCAGTCCATCTCAGCACGGTGGACAAGTAGCCGTAGCCCTTTCGATTTGAGAGGGTTCCTTCCAGGTAGCTTAAACTCTTGGTTTGAAAGTAATTTTGGGGAACTGAAATTTTCTTCTACCCTAGGTCAAGAAAAGCTAACGTCCGTCCCGCATCCTCATAGAAATACGCATGATGTTTGAACATGTCTTATCGAGAATGTCAATTGAGAGCAATCTTGAACTATTATTAATTATTTAGTCAGAACATCCTTGTTTGTTTATATAGTGGTCTCGCTCTCTCAGAAATTAGAGTGGCATAGATGGATAGATTATCGCGTTTATTTTGGGTCAAGACGTTTGGAGTAAACTGTTGTAAACAAGGTTTATTGTTTGCAATCAACTTTAAGTTTGGAAAGTACTACGTTTGGATTATACCGTAGCGTTTAGATCAAGAAACTTTAGTCTTGTTCATCCCACGCAATACACCAATTGGAAAGCGAAGTGATCTTCAGAAGAAGACTTGTTGGGTAGAACCGAGTATACCAAATGTAATCCTACAAGATCAGTGGGGTATTAGTATTCGTACTCGAAAAGTAAGTCAGTACAATCAATCTTGTTAATCTTCACTACTGACCCTTGCCCTCGTCATGACTGGCATGATGATTGAATGACTCGGAAAGGCAATGAAATATTGTAATCAAATTTGCTCCACTAATGCAATTGTTAATTCGAGT